>OX637508.1:0-22500 GCA_951799955.1 Apamea anceps | reverse complement strand
TAATCAGAGCCCTGTTTAGACTGTTATTTGTTTGTCTTGTCCGTCTTTTAGTTCATATTTTTGTGTGTTGTTTTGATTCAGGTGGTTTTAACATCTTACATTATATTTATCTAATTTCTTACTAAGCTATATTACTGTTTTTTATTTCATTTTTGTTTGAGTATAACTAATTAATTCCTATAATAAAACTTAATCTATACAATATTTTTAATCAATAATTAAAATAATAAATAATAATAATAATTTTGGTATAATTTCAGTTATATTTATGTTAAAACTTTAAATAATTCTATACTTATATGCTATGGCTATTCTAATATATACCCAATATATCAAACAGACATAATATTTCCTATGCTAAATATGTACTTACAATTATTTATTACTCTAACTACTAATTTTTTATATTTGTTTACAGATACTTCTGGCAAACTGGAAGCTGCTACTTGAACCATAGGTTTAACCTCAGCGAGCTCGTCGGACCACAACGGTAAGGTGAAATTATATGTATTAAGTGTATTTTTGAATTCGGCTTCTCGTTTGGCCAGTTTCTCATGAAACTGGCCCCAAATTGCTACTCTTGTATTTTTAGAGAATTTTTTGACTCTATGAGTGTTTGTTGGTATTGGTTTCTGTTTATAAACTCTAAAATCAATACCGTTGTGGTTCCCATTTCCAAAGAGCCCCGACTCCACCTCAGCAATAGGCCACCGACAGGCGCGCCAATGCGTCCCACTTGCAGCGCACGGGGCACGCACTGTCGAAGGCGTTGTGGTCGACCCTGTCCATCCGCGCTGACAGGCAGTTGTGGCACCGCGGCACCTCCGCTGCCGCGCGTGACGGGCAGTCTGCCCGCAGGTGGGTGTCGCCGCAGTGGATGCAGAGGTCGGCGGGCTGCGTGCACATTTTTCGGCTGTGGCCGAAACACAAACAGCGAGTGCACTGCACCAGTGGTGACTGATCCAGCACCCGCACCCGCTGTAGGTCGATATGCACGCGACCCGCCGTCGTTAGCCTCTGCCACACAGTGGGGGACACCTGCAGGATGACGTGGCAGGTGTGGGGGTTCCTCGTCCTTCGACGGTACTTCACCCCCAACCTCACATCATCCGCAGGAATGTCCCCGACCAGGTGGGTGTTTTGTTGCCGCAAGGATTGGAGGATCTCGGCATCCGTGTGGCAGGAGAGGACGTCCCTGATGATGACAAGCGGGTCCTTGTTTTTGGCCTCTTCTACCACAAGATTGCCCGCCCTCCGAATCCTCTCGGTCACCCTCGCCATCTCCTCCTTGGTTTTAAACCCGACCACTACCTTCTGGTCCCTCGCTTTGCGCAGCCGTTCCACCCTAGTGCCCTCATTCCTGGCGTCGACCGCCGTCCTGAGCTTCTCGAGAACCTCTTCACCGGTGTCTTGATCATTCACAGATGATACAATAACCGAGTGAAGAGGTTCCCGGATGTTCTGCTTCGGTCCGGCGGCGACCTCCGCGAATGATGGGCCTTGGCCTGCGGCATAGCGAGGGGCCAGCTGGAGTTGCTCCGACAGAGCCTGGGTGTGCTGTTTGCACTCCTGCAGGGCCAGTTTGTGCGAATGAAGGCCTTCCATAAGGCTCTTCATCAGCTCTGTCGGAGGTTCCGTGGACGGGTTTAGAGGCGCGGGCTCCGGTGCGACTGCCTGCACGACTGCAGGCGCGATTGCAGGGGCGACCGCAGTTGCTGGCACGGTGGGAGTCCTGCTCCGCTCCGACTCCTTTACCAGCTCGTAGAGCCGGTTTATGGCGTCAAGGACCCCAGTCTTTATCTCTGTTTTCAGGTTTCGAGAGTTGCCTAAATGAAGCTTAGCTTTATTTAGGCAAGCTCTCGCCTCTGCTGTGAGACTGGGGTACCTCGACTCCGGCCTGGTTCCTCCGGTCTCCGGATTTTTTGGCTCATTCAGAGTGGTGACGCGCTTTGGTATGGCCAGGGACTTGGCCTGGGGCTCAGATCTCCCGGCCTCCCACTCCCCAATGCTTCGCCTCACACTGGGAAGCGAGGGTCTGACCTCCTCTGTGCAAGGCGGTGAGCCACTGGAGCCTGGCGAGCATGCGGCTTTCTTGGCCGGAGTGCGGAACATTGCAGTGGCGTTCGTAAAAGTGAGGTTCATATGAAGCTCCGGTCAGAGGGCACTGGTAATGTTGCTGTGTCCCTGTAAAGGGGGGAACACAGACAATCGAAATACAGAATTAAAATTAAAATACAATTAGATATAAATTAAGAAAAATTAAAATAATAAATTTCAATAGATTAGAATATAAAATTAAAATATTAATAATTGCTGTATCCCTGTAAAGGGGGGATCAGCAACAAGTAAAACTTATAGATAAGACGAGCCCTGTAAACAGAAGTCGGTCAATTAAATAAAAAATTTTAAAATTACACTAAAACTCCTTAAAAGGTGCTAACTTTTACGAGAACAGTATATACGTCGCTGGAAGAGCTGGGTGAAGAATTTGATTTTTTGCCGAAAATCCCACGTCTACCTTCCTATATAGAACAGAGGGCGGGTGGGTGGGCAAAATTTTTGTGAGCTAGGCGCGCGTGCGAGGTGTCAAAAGACGCGTCTCCGCGCGGGCTAGCTAACTATGGGGTTTGTGGAATTATTCCCGAACAAAAATCGGGAATTTTACTGAAAAAACCTGTTTTACGGCCAAAATTTTAGTGAAAACCTCGAATAACACCACCAAAACGGGACTCGAGTTCGCGGAACGCGCACGGGAGTCCAGGTAAGGCGGGTAAGTATCTATTTAAACTACTAAAAACTGGGAATAATCTGGAATTTTGAAGAAAAATTTTGAATAGTCTTCCTTAAAGGGAGTTTTTGTGAAATTTTTACAAGTCAAAAACGAAAAAGTGTTTTTCGCGAAATAGTCAATTATCCCGAGTGGGAACGTTTCAGGGAGCAAGGGAAAGATTTAATTTGCTGAAAACAGCTTGAAATTGCGTCACCGGGATGCAAAGTTATGTTGGTTAGGTTTTTTTTTTTTTTTTTTTTTTTTTTTTTTTTTTTTTTTTTTTTTTTTTGGCAGGAGTGGGAAATCCTCATGGACGCCCAGACTGCCTCACTTATGAACCAGTCTGGGCAGTGCCGGACTCTTACCGGCTAAAACCCACTCCTGCCCTTGCTCAGTGTCCCTCTGACGTAATCAGAGCCCTGTTTAGACTGATTATTTGTTACTCTTGTCCGTCTTTTTGTTCGAATTTTCGGTATTGTTTTGGTTAAGGTGTTTTTAACAACTAACATTATTTTTATTTATCTAATCTTACTATACTGTATTTTATTCTTTCTTGTTTGAGTATAGCTAACTAATTCCTGTATATTTTTTTTTTTTTTTTTTTTTTTTTTTTTTATTTATTTCAGTTTTTTCCTTTATTTGTTTGTAAACCTAACACTAATTAAAACAATAATAATAAATAATAATAATAATAATATTGGTATAATTCAATTATAATTCTATTTAAAATTTAATCTATTATATACTTATGCCTATTTTAATATATTCACATTATATTACATACACATAATAATTTTTTACTAAAAACTTACTTTTATTTCTTATCCTAAAATTCTTAACAATTGATTTTCTATTTAAATTCCTAATATTATTTTTACTATCACATAATATTGGCGAACTTGCAGCTGCTGCATGAACCATATTGGCCTCCACGAGCTCGTCGGGCCACAGCGGTAAGGTAGGTTTGCCCTCAAAACCAGCTTTCGATTGGGCCAATTTCTCATGAAGTTGGCACCAATTTACTAATTCCAGCTTATGAGATTCAAAACTACCACCGCTGCGGTTCCCAGTTCCAGGGAGCTTCGACTCCACCTTAGCAGTACGCCACCGACAGGCGTGCCAATGCGTCCCACTTCACTCGCACTGGGCACTCTCTGTCGAAGGCGTCATGCTCGGCGTTCGTCAGTTTCGCCATCAGGCAGTTGTGGCACCTCGGCGCTTCCGCTGCCAGCCGGGACGGGCAGTCAGCTCGCAAGTGGGGGTCGCCGCAGTGGATGCAGAGGTCGGCGGGCTGCGTGCACAGTTTTCGACTGTGGCCAAAGCGCAGGCAGCGAGTGCACTGCACCAGTGGCGACTGGTCCTGCACTCGCACTCGCTGCAGGTCGATGTGCACGCGACCCGCCACAGTCAGCCTCTGCCACACCGTAGGGGACACCTGCAGGATGACGTGGCAGGTGTGGGGGTTCCTCGTCCTACGACGGTACTTCACCCCCAACCTCAAATCCTCCGCAGGTATGTCCCCGAGCAGGTGGGCGTTCTGGCGTTTCAGAGCCTGTGTGACCTCCACATCCGTGTGGCAGGAGAGAACGTCCATAATAATGAGGAGCGGGTCCTTATTCTTGACCTCCTCTACCACTAGGTTCCCCGCTCTCCTTATTCTCTCCGCCACCCTGGTCAGCTCCTCCCTGGTCTTGAAGCCGACCACTACCTTCTGGTCCCTCACTTTGCGCAGCCGCTCCACTCTTGTGCCCTCTTTTCTGGCATCGACCGCCGTCCTAAGCTTCTCAAGAACCTCTTCACCGGTGTCCTGATCATTCACAGATGATACTATTACCGAGTGAAGAGGTTCCTGGACAATCTGCCTCGGGCCGGCGGCGATCTCCGCGAACGTTGGGCCTTGGCCTGCGACAAAGCGAGGGACCAGCTGGAGTTGCTCCGACAGAGCCCGTGTGTGCTGTTTGCACTCCTCCAACGCCTGGTTGTGCTGTTGGAGGTTCGCCATCAGCTGCTTCACGAGCTCTGTCGGCGCTTCCGTGGACGGGTTCAGTGGCGCGGGTGTCGGTGCAACTGTAGGCATGACTGCCTGTTCGACTGCAGGTGCGACCGCAGGTGCTGGCGCGATGGGAGTCCTGCTCCGCTCCGACTCCTTCACCAGCTCATATAGCCGGTTGATGGCGTCGAGGACCCCAGTCTTTATCTCCGTTTTGAGGTTTCGAGAGTTGCCCAAATGAAGCTTAGCTTTATTCAGGCAAGCTCTCGCCTCCGCTGTGAGACTGGGGTACCTCGACTCTGGTCTGGTTCCCTCGGCCTCCGGTTTGTTTGGCACAACCGGTGTGGTGTCGCGCCTTTGTATGGCCGGGGACTTGGCCTGGGGCTCAACTTTCCCGGCTTCCCACTCCCCAATGCTGCGCCTCACATTGGGAAGCGAGTGTCCAACCTCCTCTGTCGGACGTGGTAAGCCGCTGGAGCCTGGCGAGCATGCGTTCTTTTTGGCCGGTGTGCGGAACATGGCGGTGGCCTTAGTGAAAGTAAGGTTCATTAAATCCGGTCAGAGGGCACTGGCGATGTTGCTGTGTCCCTGTAAAGGGGGGAACACAGACAATAAAATACAGAATTAAAATACAAACAAATATAAATTAAGAAGAATTAAAATAATAAATAATATTTCAATAATTAACAATATTAGATATTGCTGTATCCCTGTAAAGGGGGGATCAGCAACAAATAAAACTTATAAATAAGATGACCCCTGTAAACAGGAGTCGGTCAATTAAATAAAAATAATTAAAATTATATTAAAAATTCTACTAAAACTCCTTAAAAGGTGCTAACTATTATGGAAGCTAATATAATTACAAAAGGGAAACTAAATCGCACAAAAAAAATTTTTGCCGGAAACCCCACGTCTACCTTCCTATAGACCAGAGGGCGGGTGGGTGGGCAAAATTTTTGTGAGCTAGGCGCACGTGCGAGGTGTCAAAAGACGCGTCTCCGCGCGGGCTAGCTAACTATGGGGTTTGTGGAATTATTCCCGAACAAAAATCGGGAATTTTACTGAAAAAACCTGTTTTACGGCCAAAATTTTAGTGAAAACCTCGAATAACACCACCAAAACGGGACTCGAGTTCGCGGAACGCGCACGGGAGTCCAGGTAAGGCGGGTAAGTATCTATTTAAATTACTAAAAACTGGGAATAATCTGGAATTTTGAAGAAAAAATTTAGAATAGTCTTCCTTAAAGGGAGTTTTTGTGAAATTTTTACAAGTCAAAAACGAAAAAGTGTTTTTCGCGAAATAGTCAATTATCCCGAGTGGGAACGTTTCAGGGAGCAAGGGAAAGATTTAATTTGCCGAAAACAGCTTGAAATTGCGTCACCGGGATGCAAAGTTATATCGATTTGTTCAAAAACAAGTATCCCTTAGGTAGATTTTCGTCAGTTGGTAGTACTATTGAAATGCAAAAATTTCTGGAATTTTTGGTGTTATATGTGGGCTAGGCGCACGGGCGAGGTGTCAAAAGACGCGTCTCCGCGCGGGCTAGCTAACTATGGGGTTTGTGGAATTATTCCCGAACAAAAATCGGGAATTTTACTGAAAAAACCTGTTTTACGGCCAAAATTTTAGTGAAAACCTCGAATAACACCACCAAAACGGGACTCGAGTTCGCGGAACGCGCACGGGAGTCCAGGTAAGGCGGGTAAGTATCTATTTAAATTACTAAAAACTGGGAATAATCTGGAATTTTGAAGAAAAAATTTAGAATAGTCTTCCTTAAAGGGAGTTTTTGTGAAATTTTTACAAGTCAAAAACGAAAAAGTGTTTTTCGCGAAATAGTCAATTATCCCGAGTGGGAACGTTTCAGGGAGCAAGGGAAAGATTTAATTTGCCGAAAACAGCTTGAAATTGCGTCACCGGGATGCAAAGTTATATCGATTTGTTCAAAAACAAGTATCCCTTAGGTAGATTTTCGTCAGTTGGTAGTACTATTGAAATGCAAAAATTTCTGGAATTTTTGGTGTTATATGTGGGCTAGGCGCACGGGCGAGGTGTCAAAAGACGCGTCTCCGCGCGGGCTAGCTAACTATGGGGTTTGTGGAATTATTCCCGAACAAAAATCGGGAATTTTACTGAAAAAACCTGTTTTACGGCCAAAATTTTAGTGAAAACCTCGAATAACACCACCAAAACGGGACTCGAGTTCGCGGAACGCGCACGGGAGTCCAGGTAAGGCGGGTAAGTATCTATTTAAATTACTAAAAACTGGGAATAATCTGGAATTTTGAAGAAAAAATTTAGAATAGTCTTCCTTAAAGGGAGTTTTTGTGAAATTTTTACAAGTCAAAAACGAAAAAGTGTTTTTCGCGAAATAGTCAATTATCCCGAGTGGGAACGTTTCAGGGAGCAAGGGAAAGATTTAATTTGCCGAAAACAGCTTGAAATTGCGTCACCGGGATGCAAAGTTATATCGATTTGTTCAAAAACAAGTATCCCTTAGGTAGATTTTCGTCAGTTGGTAGTACTATTGAAATGCAAAAATTTCTGGAATTTTTGGTGTTATATGTGGGCTAGGCGCACGGGCGAGGTGTCAAAAGACGCGTCTCCGCGCGGGCTAGCTAACTATGGGGTTTGTGGAATTATTCCCGAACAAAAATCGGGAATTTTACTGAAAAAACCTGTTTTACGGCCAAAATTTTAGTGAAAACCTCGAATAACACCACCAAAACGGGACTCGAGTTCGCGGAACGCGCACGGGAGTCCAGGTAAGGCGGGTAAGTATCTATTTAAATTACTAAAAACTGGGAATAATCTGGAATTTTGAAGAAAAAATTTAGAATAGTCTTCCTTAAAGGGAGTTTTTGTGAAATTTTTACAAGTCAAAAACGAAAAAGTGTTTTTCGCGAAATAGTCAATTATCCCGAGTGGGAACGTTTCAGGGAGCAAGGGAAAGATTTAATTTGCCGAAAACAGCTTGAAATTGCGTCACCGGGATGCAAAGTTATATCGATTTGTTCAAAAACAAGTATCCCTTAGGTAGATTTTCGTCAGTTGGTAGTACTATTGAAATGCAAAAATTTCTGGAATTTTTGGTGTTATATGTGGGCTAGGCGCACGGGCGAGGTGTCAAAAGACGCGTCTCCGCGCGGGCTAGCTAACTATGGGGTTTGTGGAATTATTCCCGAACAAAAATCGGGAATTTTACTGAAAAAACCTGTTTTACGGCCAAAATTTTAGTGAAAACCTCGAATAACACCACCAAAACGGGACTCGAGTTCGCGGAACGCGCACGGGAGTCCAGGTAAGGCGGGTAAGTATCTATTTAAATTACTAAAAACTGGGAATAATCTGGAATTTTGAAGAAAAAATTTAGAATAGTCTTCCTTAAAGGGAGTTTTTGTGAAATTTTTACAAGTCAAAAACGAAAAAGTGTTTTTCGCGAAATAGTCAATTATCCCGAGTGGGAACGTTTCAGGGAGCAAGGGAAAGATTTAATTTGCCGAAAACAGCTTGAAATTGCGTCACCGGGATGCAAAGTTATATCGATTTGTTCAAAAACAAGTATCCCTTAGGTAGATTTTCGTCAGTTGGTAGTACTATTGAAATGCAAAAATTTCTGGAATTTTTGGTGTTATATGTGGGCTAGGCGCACGGGCGAGGTGTCAAAAGACGCGTCTCCGCGCGGGCTAGCTAACTATGGGGTTTGTGGAATTATTCCCGAACAAAAATCGGGAATTTTACTGAAAAAACCTGTTTTACGGCCAAAATTTTAGTGAAAACCTCGAATAACACCACCAAAACGGGACTCGAGTTCGCGGAACGCGCACGGGAGTCCAGGTAAGGCGGGTAAGTATCTATTTAAATTACTAAAAACTGGGAATAATCTGGAATTTTGAAGAAAAAATTTAGAATAGTCTTCCTTAAAGGGAGTTTTTGTGAAATTTTTACAAGTCAAAAACGAAAAAGTGTTTTTCGCGAAATAGTCAATTATCCCGAGTGGGAACGTTTCAGGGAGCAAGGGAAAGATTTAATTTGCCGAAAACAGCTTGAAATTGCGTCACCGGGATGCAAAGTTATATCGCATGTTGGTTAGGTTAGGTTAGGTTAGGTTAGGTTAGGTTAGGTTAGGTTAGGTTAGGTTAGGTTAGGTTAGGTTAGGTTAGGTTAGGTTAGGTTAGGTTAGGTTAGGTTAGGTTAGGTTAGGTTAGGTTAGGTTAGGTTAGGTTAGGTTAGGTTTTTTTTTTTTTTTTTTTTTTTTTTTTTTTTTTTTTTTTTTTTTTGTTTTGGCAGGAGTGGGAAATCCTCATGGACGCCCAGACTGCCTCACTAATGAGCCAGTCTGGGCAGTGCCGGACTCTTACCGGCTAAAACCCACTCCTGCCCTTGCTCAGTGTCCCTCTGACGTAATCAGAGCCCTGTTTAGACTAGTTGTTTGTTTATCTTCTCCGTCTTTTATTTCATATTTTTGTATGTTGTTTTATTTCAGGTGCTTTAACTACTGACATTATGTTTATCTAATTATCTTACTATGCTTTTATACTGTTTTTTATTTCTTTTTTGTTTGAATATAGCTAAATAATTCCTACAATATTTATATCTTAAATCTAATCTATACAATACTTTTCATCAATAGTTAAAATAATAAATAATAATAATAATTTTGGTATAATTTCAATTTCATCAATAATTAAAAATAATAAATAATAATAATAATTTGGGTATAATGTCAATTCTATTTATGTTAAAACTTTAATCTATCTTATCTTATGCTATTTTAATATATATATAATATATTATATACACATAATATTTCTTGTCCCAAATATGTACATACTATTATTCCTTATTCCAACTACTAATTTTCTATCTTTGTTTTCAGATAATTTTGGCGGACTCGCAGATGCTGCTTGAACCTTTCTTTGGACCTCCACGAGCTCGTCGGACCACAGCGGTAAGGTAGGTTTGCCTTTAAAACCAGCTTTCAATTGGGCCAATTTCTTATGAAGTTGGCTCCAATTTCCTACTTCCAACTTAAGAAAAACAAAACTACCACCGCTGCGGTTCCCACTTCCTGAGAGCTTTGACTCCACCTTAGCAGTACGCCACCGACAGGCGCGCCAATGCGTCCCACTTTACTCGCACTGGGCACTCCCTGTCGAAGGCGTCATGCTCGGTCTTGGTCTGTTTTGCCAACAAGCAATTGTGGCACCTCGGCGCTTCCGCTGCCAGCCGGGACGGGCAGTCAGCTCGCAAATGGGGGTCGCCGCAGTGGATGCAGAGGTCGGCGGGCTGCGTGCACAGTTTTCGACTGTGGCCGAAGCGCAGGCAGCGAGTGCACTGCACCAGTGGCGACTGGTCCTGCACTCGCACTCGCTGCAGGTCGATGTGCACGCGACCCGCTACAGTCAGCCTCTGCCACACCGTAGGGGACACCTGCAGGATGACGTGGCAGGTATGGGGGTTCCTCGTCCTGCGACGGTACTTCACCCCCAACCTCAAGTCCTCCGCTGGTATGTCCCCGAGCAGGTGGGCATTCTGGCGTTGCAGCGCCTGTGTGACCTCCACATCCGTGTGGCAGGAGAGAACGTCCATAATGATGAGGAGCGGGTCCTTATTCTTGACCTCCTCTACCACTAGGTTCCCCGCTCTCCTTATTCTCTCCGCCACCCTGGTCAGCTCCTCCCTGGTCTTGAAGCCGACCACTACCTTCTGGTCCCTCACTTTGCGCAGCCGCTCCACTCTTGTGCCCTCTTTTCTGGCATCGACCGCCGTCCTAAGCTTCTCAAGAACCTCTTCACCGGTGTCCTGATCATTCACAGATGATACTATTACCGAGTGAAGAGGTTCCTGGACAATCTGCCTCGGGCCGGCGGCGATCTCCGCGAACGTTGGGCCTTGGCCTGCGACAAAGCGAGGGACCAGCTGGAGTTGCTCCGACAGAGCCCGTGTGTGCTGTTTGCACTCCTCCAACGCCTGGTTGTGCTGTTGGAGATTCGCCATCAGCTGCTTCACGAGCTCTGTCGGTGCTTCCGTGGACGGGTTCAGTGACGCGGGTGTCGGTGCGACTGACGTAGGCACGACTGCCGGTTCGACCGCAGGTGCGACCGCAGGTGCTGGCTCGTTGGGAGTCCTGCTCCGCTCCGACTCCTTCACCAGCTCATATAGCCGGTTGATCGCGTCGAGGACCCCAGTCTTTATCTCCGTTTTGAGGTTTCGAGAGTTGCCCAAATGAAGCTTAGCTTTATTTAGGCAAGCTCTCGCCTCCGCTGTGAGACTGGGGTACCTCGACTCCGGTCTGGTTCCCTCGGCCTCCGGTTTGTTTGGCATAACCGGTGTGGTGTCACGCCTCTGTATAGCCAGGGACTTGGCCTGGGGCTCAGCTTTCCCGGCCTCCCACTCCCCAATGCTTCGCCTCACATTGGGGAGCGAGGGTCTGACCTCCTCTGTCGACCGTGGTGAGCCGCTGGAGCCTGGCGAGCATACGATTTTTTTGGCCGGTGTGCGGAACATGGCGGTGGCCTTAGTGAAGGTAAGGTTCATAGAATCCGGTCTGAGGGCACTGGCGACGTTGCTGTGTCCCTGTAAAGGGGGGAACACAGACAATAAAATACAAAATTAAAATTAAAATACAATTAAATATAAATTAAGAAGAATTAAAATAATAAATAATATTTCAATAATTAACAATATTAAATACTGCCGTATCCCTGTAAAGGGGGGATCAGCAACAGATAAAACTTATAAATAAGACGACCCCTGTAAATAGGAGTCGGTCAATTAAATAAAAATAATTAAAATTATACTAAAAATTCTACTAAAACTCCTTAAAAGGTGCTAACTATTAAGAAAGCAAATATATTTACAAAAGGGAAAATAAATCGCACAAAAAATTTTGCCGGAAACCCCCACGTCTACCTTCCTATAGACCAGAGGGCGGGTGGGTGGGCAAAATTTTTGTGAGCTAGGCGCACGTGTGAGGTGTCAAAAGACGCGTCTCCGCGCGGGCTAGCTAACTATGGGGTTTGTGGAATTATTCCCGAACAAAAATCGGGAATTTTACTGAAAAACCTGTTTTACGGCCAAAATTTTAGTGAAAACCTCGAATAACACCACCAAAACGGGACTCGAGTTCGCGGAACGCGCACGGGAGTCCAGGTAAGGCGGGTAAGTATCTATTTAAATTACTAAAAACTGGGAATAATCTGGAATTTTGAAGAAAAATTTAGAATAGTCTTCCTTAAAGGGAGTTTTTGTGAAATTTTTACAAGTCAAAAACGAAAAAGTGTTTTTCGCGAAATAGTCAATTATCCCGAGTGGGAACGTTTCAGGGAGCTTAGGGAAGAATTAATATGCTGAAAACAGCTTGTAAATGCGTCACCGGGAAGCAAAGTTATATAGATTTGATCAAAATCAAGACTCCCTAAGGTGGATTTCGTCGATTTGTAGTATATATGAAATGCAAAAATTTCTGGAATTTTTGATGTTATATGTGGGCTAGGCGCACGGGCGAGGTGTCAAAAGACGCGTCTCCGCGCGGGCTAGCTAACTATGGGGTTTGTGGAATTATTCCCGAACAAAAATCGGGAATTTTACTGAAAAAACCTGTTTTACGGCCAAAATTTTAGTGAAAACCTCGAATAACACCACCAAAACGGGACTCGAGTTCGCGGAACGCGCACGGGAGTCCAGGTAAGGCGGGTAAGTATCTATTTAAATTACTAAAAACTGGGAATAATCTGGAATTTTGAAGAAAAATTTAGAATAGTCTTCCTTAAAGGGAGTTTTTGTGAAATTTTTACAAGTCAAAAACGAAAAAGTGTTTTTCGCGAAATAGTCAATTATCCCGAGTGGGAACGTTTCAGGGAGCTTAGGGAAGAATTAATATGCTGAAAACAGCTTGTAAATGCGTCACCGGGAAGCAAAGTTATATAGATTTGATCAAAATCAAGACTCCCTAAGGTGGATTTCGTCGATTTGTAGTATATATGAAATGCAAAAATTTCTGGAATTTTTGATGTTATATGTGAGCTAGGCGCACGGGCGAGGTGTCAAAAGACGCGTCTCCGCGCGGGCTAGCTAACTATGGGGTTTGTGGAATTATTCCCGAACAAAAATCGGGAATTTTACTGAAAAACCTGTTTTACGGCCAAAATTTTAGTGAAAACCTCGAATAACACCACCAAAACGGGACTCGAGTTCGCGGAACGCGCACGGGAGTCCAGGTAAGGCGGGTAAGTATCTATTTAAATTACTAAAAACTGGGAATAATCTGGAATTTTGAAGAAAAATTTAGAATAGTCTTCCTTAAAGGGAGTTTTTGTGAAATTTTTACAAGTCAAAAACGAAAAAGTGTTTTTCGCGAAATAGTCAATTATCCCGAGTGGGAACGTTTCAGGGAGCTTAGGGAAGAATTAATATGCTGAAAACAGCTTGTAAATGCGTCACCGGGAAGCAAAGTTATATAGATTTGATCAAAATCAAGACTCCCTAAGGTGGATTTCGTCGATTTGTAGTATATATGAAATGCAAAAATTTCTGGAATTTTTGATGTTATATGTGAGCTAGGCGCACGGGCGAGGTGTCAAAAGACGCGTCTCCGCGCGGGCTAGCTAACTATGGGGTTTGTGGAATTATTCCCGAACAAAAATCGGGAATTTTACTGAAAAACCTGTTTTACGGCCAAAATTTTAGTGAAAACCTCGAATAACACCACCAAAACGGGACTCGAGTTCGCGGAACGCGCACGGGAGTCCAGGTAAGGCGGGTAAGTATCTATTTAAATTACTAAAAACTGGGAATAATCTGGAATTTTGAAGAAAAATTTAGAATAGTCTTCCTTAAAGGGAGTTTTTGTGAAATTTTTACAAGTCAAAAACGAAAAAGTGTTTTTCGCGAAATAGTCAATTATCCCGAGTGGGAACGTTTCAGGGAGCTTAGGGAAGAATTAATATGCTGAAAACAGCTTGTAAATGCGTCACCGGGAAGCAAAGTTATATAGATTTGATCAAAATCAAGACTCCCTAAGGTGGATTTCGTCGATTTGTAGTATATATGAAATGCAAAAATTTCTGGAATTTTTGATGTTATATGTGGGCTAGGCGCACGGGCGAGGTGTCAAAAGACGCGTCTCCGCGCGGGCTAGCTAACTATGGGGTTTGTGGAATTATTCCCGAACAAAAATCGGGAATTTTACTGAAAAAACCTGTTTTACGGCCAAAATTTTAGTGAAAACCTCGAATAACACCACCAAAACGGGACTCGAGTTCGCGGAACGCGCACGGGAGTCCAGGTAAGGCGGGTAAGTATCTATTTAAATTACTAAAAACTGGGAATAATCTGGAATTTTGAAGAAAAATTTAGAATAGTCTTCCTTAAAGGGAGTTTTTGTGAAATTTTTACAAGTCAAAAACGAAAAAGTGTTTTTCGCGAAATAGTCAATTATCCCGAGTGGGAACGTTTCAGGGAGCAAGGGAAAGATTTAATTTGCTGAAAACAGCTTGAAATTGCGTCACCGGGAAGCAAAGTTATATAGATTTGTACAAAATCAAGTATCCCTTAGGTAGATTTTCGTCAGTTGGTAGTACTATAGAAATGCAAAAATTTCTGGAATTTTAGATGTTGTATGTGGGCTAGGCGCACGGGCGAGGTGTCAAAAGACGCGTCTCCGCGCGGGCTAGCTAACTATGGGGTTTGTGGAATTATTCCCGAACAAAAATCGGGAATTTTACTGAAAAAACCTGTTTTACGGCCAAAATTTTAGTGAAAACCTCGAATAACACCACCAAAACGGGACTCGAGTTCGCGGAACGCGCACGGGAGTCCAGGTAAGGCGGGTAAGTATCTATTTAAATTACTAAAAACTGGGAATAATCTGGAATTTTGAAGAAAAATTTAGAATAGTCTTCCTTAAAGGGAGTTTTTGTGAAATTTTTACAAGTCAAAAACGAAAAAGTGTTTTTCGCGAAATAGTCAATTATCCCGAGTGGGAACGTTTCAGGGAGCTTAGGGAAGAATTAATATGCTGAAAACAGCTTGTAAATGCGTCACCGGGAAGCAAAGTTATATGGGTTAGGTTAGGTTAGGTTAGGTTAGGTTAGGTTAGGTTAGGTTAGGTTAGGTTAGGTTAGGTTAGGTTAGGTTAGGTTAGGTTTTTTTTTTTTTTTTTTTTTTTTTTTTGTTTTGGCAGGAGTGGGAAATCCTCATGGACGCCCAGACTGCCTCACTTGTGAACCAGTCTGGGCAGTGCCGGACTCTTACCGGCTAAAACCCACTCCTGCCCTTGCTCAGTGTCCCTCTGACATGATCAGAGCCCTTGTTATTCCAATGATTTCTTGGCTGTCTCATATTTCTTTATTTGTCCAGTCCCGTCATAGGAAGTAGGGGGTTCCTGGAAGCAGTCTTCGCCTCTCTTTTCTGCTTTGCCTTGTAATGCTTACGTGACAGTGGTTTTAACATCTTGCGTTTTACATTTTCCTATATCTGTCTTATTTTTCTATATTTCCTTACTATTTCTATTTCATTTTTGACTATATCATTCATTAAAATAATAATAATATGTAATAATAATAATAATAATGGTATAATTTCAATTTTTATTTATATTTAAAATCTTAAATCTATTCTATTTCTATGCTATTCTAATATATACACAATATATTATATTCACATATTCCTTATACTAAATCTCTAAATTTTATTTCTTATCATATAATATTTTACAATTGATATCCTATTTACTATCCTAATATTATTATTCCTACTATCACACAATTCTTTCGAATTCGCAGCTGCTGCTTGAATCATTATTTTAACCTCCACGAGCTCGTCGAACCACAACGGTAAGGTAGGTTTGCCTTTCAACCCAGCTTTCAATTGGGCCAATTTCTTATGAAGTTGGCTCCAATTTCCTACTTCCAACTTGCGAAAAACAAAACTACCACCGCTGCGGTTCCCACTTCCTGAGAGCTTTGACTCCACCTCAGCAGTACGCCACCGACAGTCGTGCCAATGCGTCCCACTTTACTCGCACTGGGCACTCCCTGTCGAAGGCGTCATGCTCGGTCTTCGTCTGTTTCGCCATGAGGCAGTTGTGACACCTCGGCGCTTCCGCTGCCAGCCGGGACGGGCAGTCAGCGCGCAAGTGGGGGTCGCCGCAGTGGATGCAGAGGTCGGCGGGCTCCGTGCACAGTTTTCGACTGTGGCCGAAGCGCAGGCAGCGAGTGCACTGCACCAGTGGCGACTGGTCCTGCACTCGCACTCGCTGCAGGTCGATGTGCACGCGACCCGCCGTAGTCAGTCTCTGCCACACCGTAGGGGACACCTGCAGGATGACGTGGCAGGTGTGGGGGTTCCTCGTCCTACGACGGTACTTCACCCCCAACCTCAAATCCTCCGCAGGTATGTCCCCGAGCAGGTGGGCGTTCTGGCGTTGCAGAGCCTGTGTGACCTCTACATCCGTGTGGCAGGAGAGAACATCCATAATGATAAGGAGCGGGTCCTTATTCTTAACCTCCTCTACCACTAGGTTCCCCGCTCTCCTTATTCTCTCCGCCACCCTGGTCAGCTCCTCCCTGGTCTTGAAGCCGACCACGACCTTCTGGTCCCTCGCTTTGCGCAGCCGTTCCACCCTAGTGCCCTCATTCCTGGCGTCGACCGCCGTCCTGAGCTTCTCGAGAACCTCTTCACCGGTGTCCTGATCATTCACAGATGATACAATAACCGAGTGAAGAGGTTCCCGGATGTTCTGCTTCGGGCCGGCGGCGACCTCCGCGAATGATGGGCCTTGGCCTGCGGCATAGCGAGGGGCCAGCTGGAGTTGCTCCGACAGAGCCCGTGTGTGCTGTTTGCACTCCTCCAACGCCTGGTTGTGCTGTTGGAGGTTCGCCATCAGCTGCTTCACGAGCTCTGTCGGTGCTTCCGTGGACGGGTTCAGTGACGCGGGTGTCGGTGCGACTGACTTAGGCACGACTGCCGGTCCGACTGCAGGCGCGACCGCAGGTGCTGGCACGTTGGGAGTCCTGTTCCGCTCCGACTCCTTCACCAGCTCATATAGTCGGTTGATGGCGTCGAGGACCCCAGTCTTTATCTCCGTTTTGAGGTTTCGAGAGTTGCCCAAATGAAGCTTAGCTTTATTTAGGCAAGCTCTCGCCTCCGCTGTGAGACTGGGGTACCTCGACTCCGGTCTGGTTCCCTCGGCCTCCGGTTTGTTTGGCGCAACCGGTGTGGTGTCACGCTTTTGTATGGCCTGGGACTTGGCCTGGGGCTCGACTTTCCCGGCCTCCCACTCCCCAATGCTTCGCCTCACATTGGGAAGCGAGTGGCCAACCTCCTCTGTCGAGCGTGGTGAGCCGCTGGAGCCTGGCGAGCATGTGTTTTTCTTGGCCGGTGTGCGGAACATGGCGGTGGCCAAAGTGAAAGTCAGGTTCATAAGATCCTGTCAGAAGGCACTGGCAATGTTGCTGTGTCCCTGTAAAGGGGGGTACACAGACAGTAAAATATGGAATTAAAATCAAAATACAATTAGAATAAATTAAGTTAAATAAATAATAAATTTCAATAATCTAGAATATTAAAAGATGCTGTATCCCTGTAAATGGGGGATCAGCAACAAGTAAAAATTGTAAATAAGACGACCCCTGTAAACAGGAGTCGGTCAATTAAATTAAAATTATTAAAATTGTACCGAAAAATTACACTAAAACTCCTTCGAGGGCGCTAACTATTAGAAAAAGCTATTATTTTTTGTAATTTACTAAGAGGTTTTGATATGTACGTTGCTGGAAGAGCTAAATTAAGAATTTAATTTTTTGCCGAAAACCCCACGTCTACCTTCCTATAAACCAGAGGGCGGGTGGGTGGGCAAAATTTTTGTGAGCTAGGCGCACGTGTGAGGTGTCAAAAGACGCGTCTCCGCGCGGGCTAGCTAACTATGGCGTTTCTGGATGTTGTCCCGAAGAAAAATCGGGAATTTTCCTGGAAAAACTGAATTTACGACCAAAATGTATGTAAAAACCTGGAATAACACTACCAAAACGGGACTCTGGCACGCGGAACGCGCACGGGAGTACAGGTAAGGCAGGTAAGTATCAATTAAAATTACAGGAACGGGAATTTAGATGAAAATTTTGAAGAAAAATTTAAAAAATAGTGTTTTTTAAAGGAGTTTTACTGAAATTTTTCACAAGTCAATGACGAAAATATTTTTCGCGAAAATTGTCAATTATCCCTAGTGGGAACGTTTCAGGGAGCTTAGGGAAGAATTAATATGCTGAAAACAGCTTGTAATTGCGTCACCGGGAAGCAAAGTTATATATCGGTTAGGTTAGGTTAGGTTAGGTTAGGTTAGGTTAGGTTAGGTTTCCCCCCCGGTGGGTTCCCGCATTGTCGAGGCGGGGGGGCTCAGTAGCCGTGGCGAGCTGGGCCACGGTGAAGCTAAGAGGAACCCCAGCGGGGGCCGCTCGTCCGGGCTGTGCGGTTTAGCCCGACGTAGCGGCCCACGGGTAGGTTGTGGTGCCGCTTGCAAGACATCGCGACCTACCTGAGGCGGGCCGCGATGTCCCCCGTGAGGGAGACATTGCGGCTGAGGATAGAGGCCGCGGCGGGAGAGGTTCTCCCTTCCTTCCGCGGCCTTGACGGGGCCGCCACCGTGAGATGGCGGACGCGGCGGGGCCGCAGGGGAAGAGGAGTGTCGGTGTTTCGTTGCCGCTCTCCCTATCCTCTGCGGCCGTAGCTCCCCCAACCTGGGGGGGCATGCGGGGCCCGCCTTTCAGGCGGGCGTGGAGGCCAGCAGGCAACGGGTGCGGGGGCACCGTTGCCTGTTTTGCACAGGCCTCCACCTTGTGGGACGGGAATGGCCAGGTGTTCTCGGCCATTCCCGTAGCCCCCCAACCTGGGGGGCATGTGGGGCCCGCCATACCATCTTGGCGGGCATGCGTCGGGAGGGCTGTGGATGTAAAGGCTATGCCGGATTCCCATGGCCCTCCCATCACGGCGACGCGGGAACACCGCTGAGTTTTAGTGGGTATACTGTCATTCCGACAGGGAGTCCCACATACCCCGTCTCGTCCCCCGGGAGGCGGGGATGCATAAAGCATTTCTCAGCGACAAAAAAAAAAAAAAAAAAAGGTTAGGTTAGGTTAGGTTAGGTTAGGTTCCCCCCCGGTGGGTTCCCGCATTGTCGAGGCGGGGGGGCTCAGTAGCCGTGGCGAGCTGGGCCACGGTGAAGCTAAGAGGAACCCCAGCGGGGGCCGCTCGTCCGGGCTGTGCGGTTTAGCCCGACGTAGCGGCCCACGGGTAGGTTGCGGTGCCGCGACATCGCGACCTACCTGAGGCGGGCCGTGATGTCCCCCGTGAGGGAGACATTGCGGCTGAGGACAGAGGCCGCGGCGGGAGGGGTTCTCCCTTTCTTCCGCGGCCTTGACGGGGCCGCCACCGTGAGATGGCGGACGCGGTGGGGCCGCAGGGGAAGAGGAGTGTCGGTGTTTCGTTGCCGCTCTCCCTATCCTCTGCGGCCGTAGCTCCCCCAACGCGGGGGGCATGCGGGGCCCGCCTTTTAGGCGGGCGTGGAGGCCAGCAGGCAACGGGCGCGGGGGCACCGTTGCCTGTTTTGCACAGGCCTCCACCTTGTGGGACGGGAATGGCCAGGTGTTCCCGGCCATTCCCGTAGCCCCCCAACGTGGGGGGCATGTGGGGCCCGCCATACCATCTTGGCGGGCGTGCGCCGGGAGGGCTGTGGAAGTAAAGGCTATGCCGGTTTCCCATGGCCCTCCCATTACGGCGATGTAGGAACACCGCTGAGTTTTAGTGGGTATACTGTCATTCCGACAGGGAGTCCCACATACCCCGTCTCGTCCCCCGGGAGGCGGGGATGCATAAAGCATTTCTCAGCGACAAAAAAAAAAAAAAAAAAAAAAAAAAGGTTAGGTTAGGTTAGGTTAGGTTAGGTTAGGTTAGGTTAGGTTAGGTTAGGTTAGGTTAGGTTAGGTTAGGTTAGGTTAGGTTAGGTTAGGTTAGGTTAGGTTAGGTTAGGTTAGGTTAGGTTAGGTTAGGTTAGGTTAGGTTTTTTTTTTTTTTTTTTTTTTGTTTTGGCAGGAGTGGGAAATCCTCATGGACGCCCAGACTGCCTCACTTGTGAACCAGTCTGGGCAGTGCCGGACTCTTACCGGCTAAAACCCACTCCTGCCCTTGCTCAGTGTCCCTCTGACATGATCAGAGCCCTTGTTATTCCAATGATTTCTTGGCTGTCTCATATTTCTTTATTTGTCCAGTCCCGTCATAGGAAGTAGGGGGTTCCTGGAAGCAGTCTTCGCCTCTCTTTTCTGCTTTGCCTTGTAATGCTTACGTGACAGTGGTTTTAACATCTTGCGTTTTACATTTTCCTATATCTGTCTTATTTTTCTATATTTCCTTACTATTTCTATTTCATTTTTGACTATATCATTCATTAAAATAACAATAATAAATAATAATAATATGTAATAATAATAATAATAATAATGGTATAATTTCAATTTTTATTTATATTTAAAATCTTAAATCTATTCTATTTCTATGCTATTCTAATATATACACAATATATTATATTCACATATTCCTTATACTAAATCTCTAAACTTTATTTCTTATCATATAATATTTTACAATTGATATCCTATTTACTATCCTAATATTATTATTCCTACTATCACACAATTCTTTCGAATTCGCAGCTGCTGCTTGAATCATTATTTTAACCTCCACGAGCTCGTCGAACCACAACGGTAAGGTAGGTTTGCCTTTCAACCCAGCTTTCAATTGGGCCAATTTCTTATGAAGTTGGCTCCAATTTCCTACTTCCAACTTGCGAAAAACAAAACTACCACCGCTGCGGTTCCCACTTCCTGAGAGCTTTGACTCCACCTCAGCAGTACGCCACCGACAGTCGTGCCAATGCGTCCCACTTTACTCGCACTGGGCACTCCCTGTCGAAGGCGTCATGCTCGGTCTTCGTCTGTTTCGCCATGAGGCAGTTGTGACACCTCGGCGCTTCCGCTGCCAGCCGGGACGGGCAGTCAACGCGCAAGTGGGGGTCGCCGCAGTGGATGCAGAGGTCGGCGGGCTCCGTGCACAGTTTTCGACTGTGGCCGAAGCGCAGGCAGCGAGTGCACTGCACCAGTGGCGACTGGTCCTGCACTCGCACTCGCTGCAGGTCGATGTGCACGCGACCCGCCGTAGTCAGTCTCTGCCACACCGTAGGGGACACCTGCAGGATGACGTGGCAGGTGTGGGGGTTCCTCGTCCTACGACGGTACTTCACCCCCAACCTCAAATCCTCCGCAGGTATGTCCCCGAGCAGGTGGGCGTTCTGGCGTTGCAGAGCCTGTGTGACCTCTACATCCGTGTGGCAGGAGAGAACATCCATAATGATAAGGAGCGGGTCCTTATTCTTAACCTCCTCTACCACTAGGTTCCCCGCTCTCCTTATTCTCTCCGCCACCCTGGTCAGCTCCTCCCTGGTCTTGAAGCCGACCACGACCTTCTGGTCCCTCGCTTTGCGCAGCCGCTCCACTCTAGTGCCCTCTTTTCTGGCATCGACCGCCGTCCTAAGCTTCTCAAGAACCTCTTCACCGGTGTCCTGATCATTCACAGATGATACTATTACCGAGTGAAGAGGTTCTTGGATAGTCTGCTTCGGGCCGGCGGCGATCTCCGCGAACGTTGGGCCTTGGCCTGCGACAAAGCGAGGGACCAGCTGGAGTTGCTCCGACAGAGCCCGTGTGTGCTGTTTGCACTCCTCCAACGCCTGGTTGTGCTGTTGGAGGTTCGCCATCAGCTGCTTCACGAGCTCTGTCGGCGCTTCCGTGGACGGGTTCAGTGGCGCGGGTGTCGGTGCGACTGTAGGCACGACTGCCGGTTCGACTGCAGGTGCGACCGCAGGTGCTGGCGCGATGGGAGTCCTGCTCCGCTCCGACTCCTTCACCAGCTCATATAGCCGGTTGATGGCGTCGAGGACCCCAGTCTTTATCTCCGTTTTTAGGTTTCGAGAGTTGCCCAAATGAAGCTTAGCTTTATTCAGGCAAGCTCTCGCCTCCGCTGTGAGACTGGGGTACCTCGACTCCGGTCTGGTTCCCTCGGCCTCCGGATTTTTTGGCACCAGCGGTGAGGTGGCACGCTTTGGTATAGCCAGGGACTTGGCCTGGGGCTCCGATTTCCCGGCCTCCCACTCCCCAATGCTTCGCCTCACGCTGGGAAGCGAGAGTCCAGTCCTGGCTGGCGAAAGCGGTGAGCCGCTGGAACCTGGCGAGCCTGCGTTTTTCTTGGCCGGTGTGCGGAACATAGCGGTGGCCTTGGTGAAGGTTAAATTCATATGAAGCTCCGATCAGAGGGCACTGGCGATGTTGCTGTGTCCCTGTAAAGGGGGGAACACAGACAATAAAATACGAAATTAAAATCAAAAGACAATTAAAAATAAATTAAGTTAAAATAATTAATAAATTTCAATAATTCAGAGTATTAAATGATGACACAGAGTAATAAATACAAATTTAAAATTAAAGAACAGTTTAAAATAAATGAGGATAAATTAAAATAATAAATTACAATAAATTAGAATATTAAATATTGCTGTATCCCTGTAAAGGGGGGATCAGCAACAAGTAAAACTTATAAATAAGACGAGCCCTGTAAACAGGAGTCGGTCAAGTAGATTAAAATTACTAAAATTATACTAAAATTACACTAAAACTCCTTAAAAGGTGG
>OX637507.1:22651539-22654039 GCA_951799955.1 Apamea anceps | reverse complement strand
AACCTAACCTAACCTAACCTAACCTAACCTAACCTAACCTAACCTAACCTAACCTAACCTAACCTAACCAGCGTAGCCATACGCAGCTTCAACCCCAAAAAAGCCCCCGGGGCAGATGGCCTCACGGCCGATATTTGCCAGCAAGCAATTAGTCGCGATCCGGGGCTCTTCCTATCACTGGCAAACAAATGCCTAGAGCTGGGCTACTTCCCGAGGATCTGGAAGGAAGCGACGATAGTCATCCTGCGGAAACCCGGGAAGGAGAGCTATACGGCTCCTAAATCATACAGGCCAATAGGACTGTTGCCAGTGATGGGAAAAGTCCTGGAAAAAATGCTGATAGGGAGGGTTAAATGGCACATCATACCCGGACTCAGTACCCGCCAGTATGGGTTTATGCCACAGAAAAGCACCGAAGACTCCCTCTATGACCTGCTAGAACTCATTCGCAAAAAATTAAATGAGAAGAAACTAATCGTTATGATATCGCTAGACATAGAGGGAGCCTTTGACAGTGCATGGTGGCCGGCAATAAAAACCGGGCTGGCGAAAACGGGATGTCCGGTAAATATCAGACTTATGATGGACAGCTACCTGGAACACAGGAAGGTCAGGGTGAGATACGCGGGCCAGGAGGTCACCAGGGCAACTAACAAAGGCTGTGTCCAAGGATCGATAGGAGGCCCGATTCTTTGGAATCTCCTACTTGACCCCCTATTGAAAGGCCTGTTACAAAGGGGAGACTACTGCCAAGCCTTCGCCGATGATGTAGTTTTGGTATTCGATGGGGACTCGGCTATGGAAGTCCAGCGACGTGCCAATGACGCTCTCGAGTATGTTCATCAGTGGGGAGTCAGAAATAAGTTAAGATTCGCACCGCAAAAGACGAACGCAATGGTCATTACGCGGAAACTTAAGCATGACACCCCACTGTTGAGCATGGGCGGGGTCGGCATTGGTATGTCGCGGGAAATCAAAGTCCTGGGACTGACCATCGATGACAAGCTGACGTTTAATGCCCATGCATCTAATGTATGCAAGAAGGCATTAAACCTATACAAGCAGTTGTCGAGGGCAGCCAGGGTCGGCTGGGGACTTAATCCGGACGTCATACGCACCATCTATACGGCAGTGGTCGAACCGACCATCATGTACGCAGCAAGCGCGTGGGCACCAGCCACTAAAAAGCTGATGGTGCGCAAGCAATTGAACGCAGTCCAAAGGGGATTTGCACAGAAACTGTGTAAATCCTACCGCACAGTCTCCCTGAACTCGGCACTGGTGCTGGCTGGGATACTACCCCTTGACCTCCGCATACAAGAGGCAGCAGCCCTGTATGAGGCAAGGAGAGGGGTACTTCGGCCAACACTAGGAGATAAGGAGATCGAGCGACGCACCGCGTTCGATAAAATTCCCCACCCAGCCAAACATATAAGCCTGCAGTTCATATGCCTGGCTGACCAGGAACAACACAATAACCACTGCACTCAAGCAGTGCGGATATACACGGACGGCAGTAAGATCGAGGGCAAGGTTGGAGCATCATTGTCTCATTGGAGCAATGATGCTGAAACCAAAACCCAAAAACTCAAGCTGTCGTCCCACTGTACCGTCTTCCAGGCGGAACTGCTGGCTATATGCAAGGCTACGAGGGACATATTGCGCAGTCCAAACCAAAGCTTTGGTATCTATAGCGACTCCATATCATCGTTGGAGGCGGTCACCAACCATCGCTCTCTCCACCCCCTCGCAGTAGAAGCCCGGGAAAACCTGCGCCAGTGCAGGGATCGATCCAAAAAAGTCGAACTATTTTGGATCAAGGCCCATGCGGGACTGGAGGGTAATGAGAGAGCAGACCAGCTGGCTAAGGACGCCGCCCTCACCATGAAAACAAGGCCGGATTATGATCAATGCCCGATTTCATTCGTCAAGCGGCAGATCCGTGCGGACACGCTTGACGAATGGAACCGGAGATACCGATCTGAGGACACAGCCGGCGTTACCAAAGCATTTTTTCCAGATGCCATCCAAGCGTATAGGCAGCTAAAATCGCTGAAACTGACTGGAATACTAACCCAGGTATTGACGGGGCACGGTGGGTTCTCCGATTACCTGAACAGGTTCAGGTGTAAGGAGAGCCCATCGTGCATATGCGACCCTGACAAAGACGAGACTGTTATTCACATTTTAACCGACTGCCCCGCTTACGGTCTAGAGAGATACGAAGTCGAACAGGAGCTAGGTATGGAGATAAAAGCGGCGAACTTTAATATGCTTTTGACTAGTAAGAATACCAGAGATCGATTTATAGGGTTTTGCATAAAAATAGCAACCAAAACAATAACTAGGAATAAGTAAACGAAACAATGCTTAGGATTCATATTGTAATGAGAATATGTAACAGTAGCAAACATCAAATCGTTGAACATGTCCGAAAGGTTACGACCCATAAACTAGGATAGAATATAATATAAGCAACTTAGAGTTAAGGCGTATTTAT
>OX637507.1:16824445-16981339 GCA_951799955.1 Apamea anceps | reverse complement strand
AATCATTAGTCATTGGTTTATCATTCCTAACTAAACTACCACACAACCACACCACTATCCACCACTACCACTACTAACTATTTCATCATTTATATTTAAAGTAAAAGAAACAATCCGAAAACTGCAGATTTGTAGTTTAAGACTAACAAATAGAGTATTAATTATAAGTAAGCAAGAAATATTTTTTTAAGTAAGTTACTAACATAATTAAGTAAGTAAATTATAATTAATTTAATGAGTAATTATTAGAATTTATACTTAGATTATGTTATCGAGACCCCTTCGTGCCTCTGAAAGCACGTTAAGCTGTTGGTCCCGGCAGTTGTTCGTAGATCTTTGACAATCGTCACGGGTAGTCAAAGCCCGAAAAATCTGACAATCAGTCTTACCAAGGGTATCGTATGGACCAGTAACTGGGTTGTGGGGGTGAGGTAGGCAGTCGCTCCATATAAAATACCGGTGTTGTGCTGCATCCGGTTAGACTGGAAGCCGACCCCAACATAGTTAGTGAAAGGCTAGGCAGATGATGATGATTATGTCTTTTCAAAAGTAATGTTGTTCATATCATAGGTAATCTTACAACCCTAGGTCGCCATAGCATTATTTCAATTTACAGCCGCACCGTGAAAAAGTACCTTTTGATATAAGTGCGCAAAGTTTGACGTTGCACTCGAGGCAAACGACGATTCTCAACACTAGCAAACTAAAAAAGAAACATACCTAGGTAATATCAGATGGGCTCGCGGATTTGTGCCTGCCTTGGTTTTCCGGAAAACCTAATATTATATTTATTTACACAGATAACATATTCACAAAAGAGGCATTAGGTTTAAAGGTTATTTGCCGTGACATAGAAAATCGCACCTAATATTATATTTATTTACACAGATTTCATATTTACAAAAAAGGCATTATTAGCCTTAAAGGTTATTTGCCGTGACATAGAAAATCGCACATCTCCAATTGTACCTATATAGTTATCTATAGCCTACTTTCTCGCAGTAGTGCATGCGAGAATGCAAAGCAACATGTGTTCAATACACTGCGTTATGAACCAAAAAGTGGTGCCATAAACACCATTTTGCACCGTGCAACTTATAATAAATAAACATATTATTTATTTATTTACTAAGTACAAAAAACAATTACATGCTACAAAATACCGATAAATACTTAAACGAAGATCAAGGATACGATAATAGAATGTTTGTCAGACTTATTACTTGGCCTGACTACAGAACAAGATACGGCAAAACAAATTTTCGCGAAGCTTGATTCCATCTTTGAAAAAAAAAGCGTGGCGACGCAGTTGTCTCTTAGAAAAAGGTTGCTAAACTTGAAATTTGATAGTGACACCAAATTAATCAAACATTTTTAACAAACACGTAACCTACACCACGTTCGAATTTTAAAAAAAAAACGAGACTAAAGTGGACAGAACGAGCTGGAAAGTGCGTAGGGAGGCCTTGGGACATTAACAGCTAATAATAACAAAATACGTGCTGATTACGTAGCCACAGAACTATATAAGATAGCTGTGGTGAGGTGTTACGTAAGAAACACTAGAGACGAGCGAGTGGACATAGGTACATCACTAACATGCACGTGTGTTTCTGAATGAGTTTGAGTAATTATCACGGTAGCTTACGAGCGTTAGTGAAGAGAAAAACGGGATGAAAGAAAATGTCCAATATTGCAGATGGCAAAAGTACCTGTGCTTTTTGGCTTTAGTGATGTCAAAATATTTGCTAATTCATATACCTTTTGTTGTCAACACAGATGGTATGGTATGGATATGGAATAGGTTTTCATATTTTATTTGTCCTTTTTATAAATTATTTTATATTTTGTAAATGTGAGGACTTTGAAGGCCTTGTAGACTTTAGATCTGTAGACCATTTTTTATTTTATTAAGTACCTGGTACTTGTTGACAGGCCTACGCTGTCCTCCCATAACTACTGTAATTTAAAAACATTGTAAAAGCCAATTATTTTTAAAAGAGTAACCGTGACGTTTCTTGCCGACTCTTCTCCATAGGAAACGAACAATTGGAACCGTGCACCTAGCTTCTGACGTTTCATAAGTGCCCATGTAGGTTTATGTGAAATAAAATATTTTGATTTCGATGTATCTAAGGCGGATCACATACTACAACGCGCCACGCGACAGGGCGCAGATAACGCGCTTCCGCACGTGATTTTTTACATACAAATTCAATCTAAACGGCGGATAATTTAGCTCCGTTTCCAGCACCCCGTCACCCTGCGCGTGGTAGTGTGTGATCCACCCAGGCACAGTCTTTCTGGATCGTTTTAAAATCAATATCTATATACACCATTAAATTTTGGTCGTTTTAATCCTTAAAAGGGGTCATTGTACTCATCATTCTGAACAACTTTTGCTACGGGACCAACCCTGAAATCGTGAAAAAAAATCAGTTGATCCATACATTATGTCGAGTTATGCGAACATAAATCTATGGATCAACTGTTTTTTTTTCCCAGTTATGTTGGGGTTGGCATCTAGTCTAACCGGATACAGCCGATTACCAGTATTTTACATGGAGCAACTGCCTATCTGACCTCCACGATCCAGTTACTGGGTAATACGATACCCCTTGGTAAGACTAATTGTCAGACTTTCGGGCTTCTGACGACCCGTAACGACTGTCAAAGATCCACAAATGACAGCAGGGACCAAGAGCTTAACTTGCTTTCCGAGGCACGGAGGGGTCTTGGTATGTAAAGATGTTCACCCATCTACGGACTGACCGCGGCAAGCATAGCTTAACCTGACCGATTGACCCGTGCGGCTGTTATAACAATAGAATGTAAAAAACTTGTGTATTCTTATCTTAAAGATTAAATTAATATACCTTTAAGAAAATCGAGATTAGTTACGTCACGTCATTCAATCTCAACTCGGATTATCATTAATATAATTTAATATTCCACTTGATAAACCCTTTAACATTTATTCTTCTAATAGAATTTCAAATAGCCAACTTCTCTTTGTACATAAAATAGTTTTAGTTCATTATTAAATGGTTCTGGAGTCATAAACAAACAATTGTATATAAGTAGTTTATCAACCATCTTGTTACCATAACACAAGCATTAGGTTGCTTAGCTTGGAACTAGATGGCGCTGTGTGAAATGTCCAGGGATATATATTATATTATAGGGATATATTATATATTATATATATATATAATAACCAGCCGTTACGACTTCAGCATGATTTTATGTAGAAAGCTTTGTAGTCAATGAAGATTTAAAGTTATTACTTATTTAGTCTTCTTTTTAAAGTTACTGAAAATATACTGCAGTTTTCAATATTTTTGATAAGAATCTCTATCTACGAGAGATATCTATCCAGGATGGCAGGGACATCAACGCGCAACCAGATACCATAGATTCAGTACATAATTCTGAATTCCACAGCGTTGAAATTTTTTGTGGGAAAAAATAATTGCTGTTCCATACATTTTGACCGCGTAGGTATTGCACTTTTGTATGGAACTGCAGATTTTCTTTTCAATAACCAGCGAAAAATTTCAACGCAGGGAGGTACAGAATCATGTGCTGATGATTCCAGGGTAACAAGTTGCGCGTCGATGTCCCTGACACTCTGTTTAAATAAAAATAAAATGCTGTTCGTTCGTAAGTGCATTACTTGAGAACGTCTGAACCGATTTGGCTAAATTTTGTTTTAAAAAAAAATTGGAAACGTTACCCGGAAATTGGAAAGTTCGGGAAAATTTAAAAGTTTTTGTTTTTTTTTTTTTGATGAACTCAAGACCATATTAAAATTTTGGCAGGACTAGAATTGGAACTACCTACGTTCAAATGGTAAACATCATACGAAGTGTCAATGTTATTTTACCAAAAACCATGTATTTTTGGGAACCTGGGCTGACGAACCTTAATACAGGTTACCATGTAACCTAGCTAGGACGCCAGATTCAATTCGTTTGTAACTCTTTATGATTTTTCCCTAGATTGTAAAATTATATTTATAGTAACAGACTGTACGAACCACACTCTTTTGAGAAATAAATAAAAAAATAAATTTAATATTTTTAAATTAAGCAACTCTAGTAAGAGCCTGGAACAACGCCAGAACGAGCTAACGCTAAGGCAATTGTTAGAAAAATATGGAGGATTTCACATTACCTACTCACAAAATAATATAAAGCCAACAATTTCCAACTTTGAGTAAAGCAATAAAACATACCACAACGACAGCAGAGTATGAATATAATTCTTTTGTGAGACGCCGAAAAATGTTCTAGATTTTTCACGTCCATTTTCGACCTTTATTAGGTCATTCAGTGTACATATTTCAGTAGCACACCCGAGTACAGAGGAAAATAAATCGTGTCCCTTGTTAAAATCTGATACAAATCCTTTGAGACTTGACCCATCAATATTACTGAGGTTATCAACGGGAATCGAGTTAAAATGAGGTTACCTAGAAATTGCGAAATACCTTTCCTAATTTAATGGCTCCCGAAAATGTTGAGCACCTCATTTGTTGAAAGTTTTGAAAAATGGCGGTCGCTAATGAGTGGTTTCGAGGTTTTTTTTTTAAATAAAGGCTCAAAAAATATTCTTTATAGAACGTGGTTTTTATTACAAGGCATCATCTTCATGATCATCATTCACACAGTGGCACAGTATGTCTTTTTCTTCTATACTTCTCTATCACTCGTCATCTTGGTGGTCACCCCCTTTCAAGCCATATCATCCTTCACACTATTCATACATTTTCATTAATTATTAAGAACCAGCTCCCTACTTGCGTAACAAACTATTAATCTCAATCTGAATTATTTTGAAGGATATTGCTAATCCATTGCTTCATATGTTCGAAAAATATGTCCGCTCAACAACTTAAATAACGCAATGAATGTTGCTGAACTGTCAAAATGAAACTATACATCGTTTATATTACAATGCGTTATATGAATACCTAGTTTGTTAGATCTATAAGTTATAGTTAGGACTTGTCTAGGTATTACTATGGTATTCATAGTTCTACTCAATATGTTGTCTTACAAATAGGATTTTTAGTTTGATACGTCAGTGTTCACCTTCACATCGAGCATCGTATTCGTCTTTCAAAAATAATTAACCACCTAGTGTTTAATAAACCTAGGTATATCACCGTACTCACTTTACCTTGCTAGCGAATTGTTTTTTCCAAAGTTTCACTTTGGAAAAAACAATTTAAAGCTCGCATCACAATTTTAAAGACAATGGAGGGATGTGTTTATGCATTGAGTAACCAACATTTATGAGTGTATTTTTGTCAGCTGATTATTTTAATTGTAAGTATCTAATGCATTTTTCTTACATATTATTTTACCATTGTTCTTATTTTGGTGGTCTGAATGATTTCTAAAAGTTTATCCACCTATTTTAATGGGACCTTATATAATTATTGATAAACGCTGTAAAAAAAGATAATGCTAAAGAATATAATGCTCTTTTATTATTGTATTATATCAGGTACTATAATAGACAACATTGCGTGAACAATGCCTCTTCAATATTACAAGACACGGAATACTTATACAAAAACACAATACAAAAAAATATTCCACCACGTATCCACTGATACTTCACAATGGATGAAACCTTTTCAAAATTATGAAACAAAGAATAACAATAGAGGTAATGACAGAACATCACTGATTACCCCTTTGAATGGAGCCGAGCGTTCAATCGAATACCGAGATATATAGGTATGACCAGATTAATCTCTACACCTATTATCATTTTCATGTAGGCCCCGTTCCGACAGATTATCGTGTCGTTTAAAGCGTTGTGGCTTGTGTATTTAAATGGAGGTGTCCACACAGGACGACACAATTAACTATCGCCCAAGACTTTTTTTGCAGTGACGACAGATTTTCCAGTGAATGGGAACGGCTAACGATACAGTCGTAAAACGATAAAAAGACGTCACGACTTATCGTGACGGTAAAATATTTCGACGACACAGTGACGATAAGCAGTCCATATAAGGGCGCGTACCCACTATGTCGTGACGATTAATTTATCGTTCGACGGCTGTCGTATATAGTTGGAACGCGCCCAAAGTTAACTTACTTTCGCGCGGACGTAAAAATATCGCGGCGGGATTTTATCGCGCACTGGATTATCAACGCTCAGTGTTGAGCCGAGCACTAAGAATCCAACAGAGCGCATCCTTCCGCGTTAATAAAACATACTGTTGTATTTTCAACTCTCGGCGTTAAGCAGTGCGTAGAAAATCCAGTGCGCGAAAAAAATTGCCACGGTAAAAACACGCCCGGTGCGTCCGGGCTTACAAACTTTTACCCGTGATTATGATCGCATGGATTTTAAATAATATTGAGTAACAGCTTTTCCACCCTATAGAATCCTGTTGATCCTGTATTGAAGTTGAAGCTGATTCTGTCATTACACTGGCTCATCACCATGCCTCTCGTGCAGGCACGCTTGACTTTCAACGGTTTCCCGCCTTTCGTGGTGACTGACAGTTGACATTAGTGACAGTTACCTTACTAGAAATTTATTTTATTTAAGTATGCATATACACGTCACGTTGCACTATAAAACTGATTCACATCCGTCACCTCATACTTCAGATTCAGTTGAAAACCAGCGTCAGGCACTAGTCTGGCATTTTTTGGCGCAGCCGTGTTGTACACTTTCCTGCTAATTTCTTACATCGCACTTTTCACTTTTTTTATTTGTATGCGATGTATATTATATTATGTGTCTCATAGTTTGTGCTAAATAAATGTATTTGCAAAAATCAACGCTTGTTACTTTCTTCTTTCCTTCTTTACTGATGTGCATGATATAGTGGTTACATATCTATTATGTATAGATACACTACACGCTCAAACTTCGAAACACCGTTGCGCTCTCTCACCTTTGAAAACCTCTTGGGAAAATAAATATTTAATATTATAATGTTCCTATTTTCAGTGGTGTAGGCAGTGCGTCTGCCAATCACTCGGTATCAAAAGTCACGGAATTGTTTTCATATAATTCCCAAATGGTTCCCTTCTCTAGGAAAATAAAACTTTAATAAGTGTATAGGTATTAGAGGGCTAAATAATAACAGCCACACAGGTCGATCGATCAGGTTAAGCTACGCTTGCCGCGGTCAGTCTGTGGATGGGTCATCTTTATATACCGAGACCCATCCGGGCCTCAGAAAGCACGTTAAGCTGTTGGTCCCGGCTGCCATTCGTAGACAATCGTTACGGGTAGTCAGATGCCCGAAAGTCTTACAACCAGTCTTACCAATGAATGGGTATCATATTACCCAGTAACTGGGTTGTGGAGGTCAGATAGGCAGTCGATCCATGTAAAATACTGGTATTCAGCTGCATCCGGTTAGACTGGAAGCCAACCCTAACAAAGTTGGGAAAAGGCAAGGCAGATGATGATGTATTGTATAGGTATTTTATTTCCACAAGTGCGTTTGTTGTCTACCAGCAAATCAATATCAAAACGCACCGAACGATTTTCACAGGTTTCCCAAATGGTTTCAGACGTTTCGTAAATGTCGACGGTCGATCTTAGATAGCAACAAGGTCATCGAAAGATAGATAGGATAATGGCACCCTAATGTTTTGTGCTCTTCGTAAATGGGACGTGAAGGCCACTCGCCCACACAAGTTTTTGACAGAAAAGCTTTTGGAGAAACAATGTCAATCGAGCCCGCTAAATGAATCTGACTTCTAACTTAAAATTCGTGAGTCTGGTTAACATAATATGTGTATATTTAAATTTAGTTAAAATCACGCTTTTTAAAGCATATTGCCAATCTTTTTACATCTGCAGCCTGTGGGTCAGTTATTCGCAGCAGGCATACAGCGACCTGCTTGTCCAATGTAATAATGCACTCAGTGTACTGTTGGGGCTGCCCCTTGCAGTGCATCAGGGATGTTTGCTGAGGCGCGGGTGGATTGCTTTGCCGCCATCGTTAGGAAAAGGTGCGCCTCCCTTCTCGCTCGCGTTCGTGGCAGTACCAACACTATACTGGGTGTTTTTACCGATCGGTGGGAGTCCCCCATGCTGCAAAGGTGGGTGCGGCTTCATGTCATCATTTAATTTTGTTGTCAATACTAACAAATTATGGACTTGGTCTGAATTAAATGTTTATTATTATTATTATTATTTATAAAGTCAGTTAACATTCAACGCGAAAGCGAAATGCGAAAGTTTGTATGGATGGATTGATGTTTGTTACTCTTTCACGCAAAAACGACTAAATTGATTTGGATGAAATTTGGCACACAGATAGTTTATAACCAGGATTAACAGATAGGATACTTTTTATTCCGATATTCCCACGGGATCGAAACTTATGCGGGTGAAACCGCGGGGCGCAGCTAGTATGAAATAATTTAATAGTTAGCATAGCACAAGAGTTGGATCCAGGTGGCTCTAGACAAGGATGGCTGGAAGATTTTGAGGGGGGGGGGTGCTTTGCTCAGCAGTGGGACAATGTAGACCAATTTATATTCATCAATTAAAAAAAAATAGTTATCATATTAATAAAGACATATTTACAAATCAGTATGATGCGTAAAAGTGAAAAGATTAATCACGGACCAACTAAACAAATACTCAGAAAGTTTGACCGCAACAAAAGAAATTGACTCTTAAAAGAGAGTTTCCTCGAAGGTCGTTCCGACTAAAGTTGTCGTAAAACGAAGGTCCGTATTTGAATGGACCTTCCATTTCACAATGCTAAATGCTTTCTTTATTGGCTTCTATCTTCCAGCCAAGGTTCCAGGGATCTTCAATCCAACAAACACAAAATGTAGTTAAAATACTCTAGCTTGCCAACTACAACAAAGTATCATGAACTTGAAATAACGACATTGGCATTGACAAAATTTTGAGCGCAACTGTGAAGTAGATTTGAAAATAGAACACGATTTTGTTGATAAATTGCCTTCGAAATAAAGCTGGCTGATGATATATTAATAAAATATGCAAGGAAAATGTTACTTTTTTTTTGAGGATGGGAAATCATCAAATGACCCCTCCCGATCTGGGTGGAGCGGAAGGGAGTGTCAGACTCTTACTGACTAAAACCCACCCTTAGCCCTTTATGTTCCAGGGCAGCGGTAACCCTTTCGGACGATCCCGCTACCCAGGAAAATGTTGTGTGATATAGATCCAAAGTGTAGGTAAGAAAACTCTTGAACTGGATGCTTCTGAATGAAATATCGGTCTGTAGTGCACCATAAAGCAGTATTTACGCCAATGCAATTTAATTTTTGCCGGGGCAATTCTCGTAATTTTAAGAACGTTCACAGTCTGATCTCAGTCTCAATCTGTCAAAAATACCCTAAATGACAACTTTTTGACATTTGTTTGTCGCCGAGATGAGACTGCGACTAGATTTTGAACGTTTTAAATTACGAGAATTGGCCTACTGATGATTAAATGGCACAATAAATTTGTAAATACCATTAGATGTAGGTATAAATCGGTCATTCACTTTGGCACATTAATCAATTTTTTTTGCGAAAGACATGTTTTACAATGGATAGAAAACAAAACCTCTTCAATAAAAAACCTTGAAGATGTTTTCACCTGCAACAAACTACTTTAGGACGCTTCGCCCGGCGACTGCATTTCCATTTATATTTCATTGCCGAGGAGGTTTTCGATGGAAAGAAAAGGGTAAAAATGTGAATACATTCTAGATTATTTTTAAAACTATTAAAGCAAAGTAAAAGCACGAAGATGTGACCGCCATCTTATCTCGTGTCACCGTCAGTTCATGCTTAGTTTGCTACAGATTTTAATGGAATATTTTATTTATACTTAATGCCAAGAACCATTAATTTGAGAACAAACATGTTTTTTAATGCTCCATTTACTTCTATGCTAGATAAAAGGGGCATTTAAAACGCTGTCGCGTCCTTCATGCTCAATACTACTGTCACGCTACTTTTGCACCTAATACATTACTAAGACAAAAATATCCGCTAAATAATATATTATAATAATGTTTACAGCAAAAATACCATATAATCTAAGCAAACATTTATAAAAATGTCACGCTCCATTTGCTAAAGCTTCCCATAAAAAGGCCACCTAGACGTCGTCACGTCGCGCGCACAACCCTGTCTATTCACGCTCCGGTTGCGATGCATTTTCACGGCGCGTGCGTTAAGCCGGAAAATTGCAGTTTTTGTTCGATTTTCGTATTTAATTAAAAGGATTGAAAGAACACATCCGTTACGCCTTCTACAAAAGCGTATACAGAGACGTGCTTTTGTACTTAATTTTTTTTTACTAGCGACCCGCATGGTTTTACGACTTGCCAAACATCAAGATTTCTTTATTATATGTCTAGTTGATGAATGTATTATACACATAAACGTTCCGGAATAAATTCTCTACATGTTGTTGAAATCCGCATCAAAATCCGTTGCGGAATTTGGTGGAACAACGCGAGACACACATACACGAAAAGCGACTTCAGTTTATAAATTTTATATTTTTGTATTTATTACTTTCAGCAAAAGTTACAGTTTGAGCTTTCTTCGTCTTACAAGAAAACTATGTTTATAAACTATGTTATGTATTTAAGAGGAAACTGGAAATCATTATAAATACCCCAAATGTTTTTATAAACTAAGGCCGAAATCTATAAACGTAACACGTATTGTTGTGTTTGGCTAACGTTAGCGTTAGTTCTGTCACCTTCGCACAACTGTTAAACTACAAGTACAAAATAGAGACGGGAACATGTCTAAGTCAAAGTTCCTACGTACGAAGTAACGTTTATAAACCTTAGAGACAGTAACCGGTGACTAATTTTCCGTGTTTTAAATAGCATCCTCACTCGCAGACAGCTGAACAAAAGGTGCACCTAGACAGAGGCAACTCATTCACGCTCCGATTGCACTCTTAAAACTTGCCTTGGGATGCATTTCTACAGACGACAGTACTGGAAAATTACCATTTACGCGTACACTTTAACTAAAAATGTTGTCGTTTTAGAGGAATAAGTAAATAAACTAAAAAGAAAAATATTCTTAAAAACAAATTCATTGATTAGATCGCCCTTTGACACTTCCCTGGTCAAACAAGTCAAAATAGGAAGTCATATTCACTTCTTTGCCACTAATTAAATTCATTGGAACCAACAATACAAACACAAATATAAGTATTAAAAAAAACTATGAACTACTCAAACATTCAGAAGGATTATCATAACCCTCATTCAAACATAACAAATCAATTTTGAAAATTCGATTTATTTATTTAATCCGATTTTCGGCACATTCATTTCATTCCAGCCTTTATTATTTATTCAATATCATCAAGCGACAGCAAACGTCACCTTATTACCTCATTCTCATATTTATGAGAAACGGTAATGAGTTTAAAAACTTATGAGGTTTAAAAAAATACTGCAAACTGACCTTTAAGCAGAATTTAATCAAAAAGTTAGAACTACTTACCGTACTTATGTCTTTGAAAAAGTTAACGAAAATCTCAAATTCAGAAAATATTTTAAAAGTTACCCTGGTCATGAAGTAACTTTGAAAATATAACATAGAACAATGCTCTCTGACAGTTCGCTGTATTAATTGAGATAGTCAGAACCAACCCCGTATTAATGATTATTAAAACCCTGTTCTGATACTCTGTTAAAATTCGGGTCAAAATTTAAAACGAAACATTCCACAAAGCGAGCATAAGAAAAAAATATCTACCATCTATAATCCTACCTTTCTTATAATATTGAATTGAATTTTATTAATGAGGGTAGGAAGGTTTCCTGAAAGGTCATAAAGTTCGTCGTATTTCACTAGGTTCATAAAGCTAGTAAAATACGACGAAGCTTCCTAACAGGCACACCTGTTAAAAGTTTTGTCTTGTGAATCTTTGTATAAATCCATACTAATAGTAATATTATAAATGCGAACGTCGCGGTCTGTCTGTCACCATTTCACGAGGAATCCGCTGTAATTACTGTTATCGACAGATAGGTAGCCTGGAACCTGAAAAAGGACATAGGCTACTGTTTGTCTTGGTTAGTTTTATTAAATAATGATTAAATACAAAATAGAGATAGAGAAAGAGAGACCCTCCGGTTCCTCGAAAAGCACGCTAAGCCGTAGGTCCCAACTGTCATTTGTAGATCTTTGACAGTCAGAAGCTTTGAGTCTGACAACCAGTCTTACTAAGGGTATCGTGCCCAGTAACTGTGTTGTAGAGGTCAGATAGGCAGACTCCATGTAGAATACTGGTATTCAGCTGCATCCGTAAGTCTGGAAACCGACCCCAACACAATTGGGAAATGGCTTGGCAGATGATAAGGTATATAATGTATAAACGTCACTTAAACTTTGTGTTTAAGTGACATTTACCTAAACCCCAAGGGTCTTACTACAAAAACTTAAACACTTGTTGAACGAGTGTTTAATGTCAGTGTTATGTCAAAGTCCATATAATTATGTCGTGTTTAAAAGGTGTTTAGCCTAAACAACTGATACACACTGTTTTGTGGTAGTCAAGTAAGTGTTTACCTAAATAAGGTCCGCGAGATAATTCGAAAATCCGCTCCGTTTTAAATTATTGCAATGAACAACCCCTTGAATAAATATGAGAAAACATTCCACTATAAACAAGGTCTACTAAATTTACATGAAGTATGAAAATTACATTTTTTTTTTTTGACAGTTCAAATTTCTCATTTCGGCTTAGTGTCTGTTATATTTTGCCATCAGCCGTTTGTAATCAAAACTTGAAATTGCCAAGTTGAGAATATTATCATTTTGAATTGGATTGATATATACAATTTATTATTTTTAGCCCTCATTGGGTAAGTTGGCGATAAAGAATCAACTCTTAGTTTTGTAGATTAGGTACCAAATTAACATCAGAAGGTAGACGCTATGATTGCTACAATAAAAGGGTAGTCAGAAACCGGAAAGTCTGACAACGATGACAACCAGTCTTACCAAGGGGTATCGAATATAATCACTTATCAGCCTATAATGTTCCCAGGGATTACTAGATTTTTTTTTTTATAACCGGCTTTTAATTGTCGAATACTTGAATACCAGTCACCAAAAGTTAGTTGAGGTTTATAATTTAATTTACGGGGTTATATTATTTGCATATAATTTTTAGTAGAATATAAATATTTTTCAAATAGGTAACTGGGTTGTGGAGGTCAGATAGGCAGTCGCTCCATGTAAAATATAGGCATTCAGCTGTGTCCGAATAAACTGGAAGCTCGCCCTAACATAGTTGGGAAAAGGCTCAAATCAGTTGATCCATAGATTTATATGTTCGCATAACTCGACATAATGTATGGAACAACTGATTTTTTTTTCACGATTTTAGGGTTGTTCCCGTTGTAAAAGTTGTTCATAATGATGAGTACAATGACCCCTTTTAAGGATTAAAACGATCAAAATTTAACAGTGAAATAATTAAAAATTATTGTTAATTTTTGGCGAAATGGACGCTTCACTATTATAGGTAGACAGACCTCTGCCCAACTCTTCGGGAAATACAGGCGTGATGTTGTGTTTGTGTGTGTTGATCTCCTAAAGTTGTTACTGTTACTGTTAGCCTGCATCATCCCACTGCTGGGTGAGCCTCTCCCCATGACTTCCAGCTCTTTTTCTATCCAGGGTTAAAGTGGACTACTGGTCCTTTGTTTTGTCCAGCTCATCCTAAAATTAAAATTTATAAAATTATATTATAGAATCACTCACATATCTACAACGAACCACATCTTCTCTCAATGTAAATTTTAAAATACACGGTTGAAAAATAACAGCAACAATCTGAAAGAAGCGAATGCATTCCACAACGACCCTAGACGAAGCTTGAATCGCGTCGTGAATGCGACTCATTCATAAGCTGAGTATTCATACCGTCTGACACTTGATTACAGCATATTTCTTATTTCATATACGAGTTATATGGGAATAGAAACATGTAAGTATTACCTACGTTTTATTTTTATAAGTTGCTTACAGTACAGTACAATACTTTCACATAATGACAATAAAATTGTGGTGTGAATTTCTCCTTTATTTAAAACTAGCTTCTGCCCGCGGCTTCGCCCGCGTGGATGTCGGAAAGGATAAGAAGTATGTCCTTCCCCAGGATGACTATCTCTTTGGCATCTGCTGGCAGGCAATTTTATCGTACAGACGCCAGCACATCAAGTTACTACAATCTGTCAAATTTCTTTAATAGATTTTCAACTGTATCGCTAAAGCATTAAGGTTCAAAGTTGATTGGGAAAATTTGACAGTTTTGGGTAGCTTGACCTGCTGGCGTCTGCACTTTACTCTAAAAATTTCAAAGATTTATGTTTACGATTTTTATCATTTATTTATTTAATTCGGTTTAATTTTAAAGTTTACAGATCAAATGAATAAGATTTTTGAAATAAACCTTGTCGTCCCCTTTTACCACGACATAGGCTTCGTTTTTAAAAAAACGTTTGATATGTTCCCATTATACCCATTTTAGAGTTAATGGAAGCAAGCAGTAAAATCCATCCCTTAAACTTTATCGCCATTTTCCACCCCGGTAATAGACGATTTTTGAAAAACCCTTAAAACACATGCTTTTTGTTTTAAGTATTAGTATCGAGTTTCGAGTTAATTCGTCCGAGCGGTTTAATATTTTTTCTTACCTATTAACTTTTTCACCTCCTGAAGCCTCTGTGAGATTTTTTTTAAACTAAAAGTGACCATCTGTATTAATTAATGAGGCAAATATTGCCAAGTATCAAGTTTATTAACCAAAGGAAAAAGATTTTTCATATTAACTGTATCCCGTCTTTTCACAACACTGGCGTAAGAAAAAAAAAAAAAATATTGGATGTTTCCATAAATTGACACAAAGCTGTTGTATACCAATTTTTGAGTTAATCAAGCCACGTAGTAAAATACGCCCCTCAAAAAATTAATTACCCCTTTTTGCCCCGTCAGCGGTCGATTATCGAAAGACCCAAAAACTTATCATAGTTACTTTCTTGTCAAAAAACTTTTTTGAAAACAAAAACAACCGACTTCCAAAACCGACACTATAAAGTGAAAAATAACTTTAATTTCGGAAGTCGGTGTCGTTGGGTTCGCATTTTCGTTCTTTGCCACCGACTTTCGAAATTAAAGTTATTTTTCACTTTATAGTGTCGGTTTTGGAAGTCGTTTGTTTTTTTTTTTCAAAAAAGTTTTTATTTTTCACTTCTAAGTTGTAATTTTTACCAGTAATTTTGGTTTAAAAACCAAACTACTGAACCGTTTTTGATGAAATTTCTATGGGACCATTTGAAAAGTATACCCTTTCCAACAAAAAAAGAATTTTTCAAATCGGTTGGCAAGCGACGTAGTTATGCGCGAACAAACATAAACAGAAAAAAAAAATACAAACATCCGAATTGAGAACCTCCTCCTTTTTTAGAAGTCGGTTAAAAAGTATTAATAAGTACTGAGTTTCGAGTTAATCGGATCGCGCATTCAAATTCTTCCACACAAACTTTAACACCAATATATCCCCCTTTGGGGGGTAGTTTTGAAAATCTTATAATGATAAACTTTATTACTTACGTAGGCAAGTATTCTTGCCAATTTTCAAGTTTATTAACAAATAGAATAAGATTTTTCATATAACCTGTATCCCCACTTTTCCCTCCCCATAGGGGTGGAATTTTGATAAATCGTTTGAGATGTGTTCATAACTTGACGCAAAGATTATTTACACCAATTTTCGAGTTAATCAAGCTACACTGTAAAATTCTCCCCTGTAAAATTGACTACCCATTTTCAACCAGTCAGGGGTAGATTTTCGAAAAACCCTGATACACATTATTCTTTACTTTTAATCTTAGGTATAAATACTGAGTTTCGAGTAAATCGGACCGCGAGCTAAAATTCTTCCATACAAAATTTAAAACTCCCTAATCCCTTGTTAGGGGGTAGTTTAGAAAAAAAAAACTGGCAATCTTCATAATTTATTTAGGTAAGTATTCGTGCCAAGTTTTAAGTTTATTAATTCAAGGAATAAGATTTTTCATACAAACGAAATCCCCCCATTTCACCCACTTAGGGGTCGAATTTCGAAAAATCCTTTCTTAGTGGATGCCTACTCTTCACGGAGAACACACCCTCCAAATTTCATGTCTCTAGAACCAGCGGTTTAGGCTGTGCGTTGATATATCAGTCAGTCAGTCAGTCAGGACTTTGAATTTTCCTGTCACCCTGTATATAGATAGATGAAATATGCAAACAGTCAGTATTCAAGTGAATCGCAATAATCGATTGCAACTATTCGCCTATACTCTCCAGGATACGTGCGTTCGCTACGGATAACTGAATCCTTATGGCAGCGGCGCGTTTTTTTTTTCTTTTATGAATGGCATCTCGTTGTTGACCTTGAGAGGTCGTGACTACTTAACCGGACTATCCTGTGGTTGCTTTAAGAATTCTTAAAGCCTCCAGTCAAGGCTACATCTAGATTAAAACTAAGCGACTGCACGCTAAGGGCACCCCCTGTGGGGTACGAACCTCGGCTTAGGGCGTCGCTGGGAGAGGGCAGCAAAGGGACAGGCTGGATCGAATTGGTATTATTAATGCTTTGATGAGCGCGGCGTTTCCTAGGACTATCTCTAGGAAGAAAGGCCGAAACAAACTCAGAGGTCTCAGTCGGGGGATTTAAAGCTACGGCACGGGCTGGCACTTCAGCGGGCAAGGGTCGGAGGGGCAGCGGCGCGGCTCTCAGCGCGCTTTATATAGCCACGGACGCGCAAGCGCGAGGCGTGTAGGTACTCTGATAGAATACCTTAACAAATGTTCGCCGTGATTCTTTAAATTGACATAACTTTTTTATTTATGAACCGATTCACATGAAATAAACACTAAATGTTAAGTAAAGCTTACTACAATATATTAGTGAAAACCGTATCTAAATCGGATAAGCCGTTTCCGATATTAGCGTGCACAAACACACAGACAAACAGACAAAAAATAAATTAATTACAATTTCAGGTTCGGTATCGATATAATAACAACCCCTGCTACTTATTTTTTATATATTTTCATTGTACAGACACCACTTTTCTACAATTTTATTATATGTATAGAAGAAAAGGTAAGGAAAGTAGGCTTGATGGCACGGTTGGCGCAGTGGTTAAGCGATTGACTGCTGCGCAGCGTGCGCGGGTTCGATTCTCGCACGGAACAAATATTTGTATGACCTACAAGTAGTTGTTCCGGGTCTGGCTGTTTGTGTATGTGAGTTTAAATGTTTGTAAACGCACCCACGATACAGGAGAAATTCCTAGTGTGGGGCAACGTTTTTTTTTTTTTAAAAAAAGAAAAAAAGTCAGGCAGGCTTAAAGGTAAGTGATGATAAGCGACTGTTCAACCATACATTTTGGACGTTTAAACGTAACTTAACTACATATAATCATTGTTTATAAATAAACCCCTGTATAAGCAACTGTATAAAAAAGGAAAACCTTTATTTATTAAACTATGCACACACAGTTACAGGCTATTTACTAGGCGATTGAACGGGTATCTTATGAGTACAGACGACAGCACATCAAGCTACTCAATCTGTCCAATCTCTTTAATAGATGTTCAACTTTATCGCTAAAGCATTAGGTTCAAGGTTGATTGGGAAAATTTGACAGTTTCGGGTAGCTTGATGTGCTGGCGTCTGTGCATAGCCCTGTTAGGGCGCAGCAAGTAGTCACGGGTAACTTGAAGCTAGGTTTTACTTGATATAAAACATTGCATACTAGATAATATGACAACATAAATATTATAATAATATCCTCCCGACCGATTTCGATCACGGTTGCCAATCTGAACGGAGATTAGCCAGGTACAGACGCCAGCACATCGAGCTACTACAATCTGTCAGATTTCTTTAATAGATTTTCGACTCTATTGCTAAAGCATTAGGTTCAAGGTTGATTGGGAAAATCTAACAGTTTCGGGTAGGTTGACCTGCTGGCGTCTGTACGTAGGAGATTTTTTTTTTTCTGGACATTTCTCACAGCGCCATCTATTCCCAAGCTAAGCAACCTAATGCTTGTGTTATGGTAACAAGATGGCTGATAAACTACTTATATACATTTTTTTTTTGTAAATTCATACATATTATAGATAGAAAAACACCCAGACTCGGAACAAATACATGTAGGTCATACAAATATTTGTTCCGTGCGGGAATCGAACCCGCGACACGCAGCGCAGCAGTCAATCGCTTAACCACAGCGCCAACCGTGCCGTCAGTGCACAAGTGCGTCAATTTTAGTGCACAAGTGTGTGCGCAAACACAGGTGCACTCTCTGTTCTTTCACTCTCATAGTCCGATGAGACGGCAATCCGACACGACCGGGGAGAGATCAGGCGCAGGACCAACGGCTTAACGTGCTTTCCGAAGCACGGGGGTATTACACCACCAACTTCCAAACTCCGGGCTGTTACTAAGAAATTCCTAATAGAAAAACCCAATAATACTTTGCCCGACTTGGGAATTAAATCCAGGATCCCACGCTCAGCAGTCGCGCTTACGACCACGAGACCAGCAGGGCAGTTAACATACATTATTATAATACTAGTAGTGCCCCGTGGTTTCACCCACATATGTGTCGATCCCGTAGAAATATCAAGATAAAAAGTATCCTATGTGTTATTCTGATGTATAACTTATATTACTGTAAAGTTTTATCAAAATTCGTTTAGTGGTTTTTGCGTAAAAGAGTAACAAACATCCATCCATCCATCCTCACAAACTGTCGCGTTTATAATATTAGTAGGATTAGCAATTTATTCTCTTAATAACAGTTTTCCAACGATACTGTATTTTACGAAATCCCACAGTAAATTGACAACGAGTTAGTCCACTCACGGCAGCATAGTTAGTTTACCTACCAAAGGTGCCATGCAGCAACCCTCAAAAAAAAACTGAAAAGATCAGCCTAAAACCGATCAAAGTTTTCCGACCAACGTAAGTTAATAACTCCGGACCGTAAAAAATACAAGAACGACACACGTTGTTTTGACAAGCGATCAAGTTGATATACGGGAGGATGTTGACCACACTTCCATATATATACCTTTTCGAGAGGAGAAACCTTTACAAAAACTCTTAGTGACCGGAAAAAATGACCCGTTATAAAGTGTCCTTTTTGTCACTAACACTGATTATATCGACCGAAGTGATCCAGGATCCCAAGGATGAAACATGATCACTTACTGATGGATTATTTTAATAACGACTTTCCCAAAACTCGACATGAATAAAGTGATGAAAATATTAATGAAGCCAATTATAAAATACCCAAAATAAAGTATTAAAATATTATACGACATTCGCGCCATTAATATGCAAAGTGCTTATTACAATATTCGTTATTTCACCCCATTTTGATGCTTCTGAAACTCAAATTTCATCATTAAACCACACCTCCGGAAATTACCGACCGACCAATTAGTAGAACCGAACAAATGAATACGAATAAGTTTCTTAGTTTTATTTACGAAGAAGACTGACCATAAATATCTCAGGGCTATTTGGTCCGATGGAGAGCAATTGCCTTCGATCCCAGCCCTTGCAAGGGCCACTTAGACCCCAGATAGCCGATATTGCTTCCGATGGTTTAAGAATTCAGATGACCGTTGTACTATTTTCAATTTTATTTTTCTTTGTACTACGCCTTCGCCTAAATTTGACCTTTTAGGTTCGATAGATTTAAGAATTTTATTTTTATCCATACTATCTATACTTATCTATCACGCTAGGAAGCCGAGGAAATAGAAAAAAAGGCAGAAAAAACGCTAAGTGAAAACGAAGTGATAACGATGCCATGCGACGCGGTGAGTCAGGGGAATAAGAACTTTTACTCAAACGAAGTCGTGGCCAGAAGTTAGTACTAATAATAAAGCTGAATAGTTTGTCTGCTTGTTTATTTGTATGTATAAACGCGCTAATCCTTTTGACGGCACGGTTGGCGCAGTGGTTAAGCGATTGACTGCTGCGCTGCGTGTCGCGGGTTCGATTCCCGCACGGAACAAATATTTGTATGACCTACATGTATTTGTTCCGAGTCTGGGTGTTTTTCTATCTATAATATGTATGAATTTACAAAAAAAAAATGTATATAAGTAGTTTATCAGCCATCTTGTTACCATAACACAAGCATTAGGTTGCTTAGCTTGGGACTAGATGGCGCTGTGTGAAATGTCCAGGGATATTATATTATTATTATATTATTATTAATCCTTGAAACTACCAGTGGGATTTGAAAAATTGATTTTTCATTTGAAAGCCCAATTCTTGAAGAAGGCTATTTAAAATCAAAATAAAAAAATCTAAGTCAAAAGTCATTTATTTAAACTAGGCTGAGAAACAGCATGTTTCGAACTTAACAACAAAATTACAAAAGACAGTCCCCCACAACGCCTGCCTTTTACTATTTCCTAGTGCTATCGCTGGGGAGAAGAAGTGGCGCAACAAACTCCCCAGCAGCACGCTACGATCTTTAGGAGCCAAGCTCTATTAACCGGCAGGTAAACCCACGGGGCATGGCTAGCTTTAAAATTACTTTCAAACCTAATCCAAATAGGCTTATCAGCGTCTATGTTATTAAATTTAACATACATATTCAAAATAACATCTGAAAATGTAAATGACGCCACATTTAAGCCAGTGTGCTCAAAGTGACAAGTTATTTAAGCAAAAGCAAATAATCCTACTCAAATATTACACCTCGCGTGAACCCTTTGGGGCTTCAGGTTGCTCAGAGATTTAGTAAAGGACATTGCTCTGCGTCCATACATTGTTGGCCCTGGAGCCAAGAGCATCGGATAATTATGTATTGTATTCTCTATCATTAGTAGATTCTTAAAAGATCTTGTATTTGTAGCGGACTAGCTGCAAAAAAGGTATATTTCAAAAAAAGTATCAGATTTTGAGGTTATAATCTAACCATAACAACGAATATTAAATGAAGGTACCTACGATTTTTCATAGCTCTGAGTGATTTTTAAGAAACTGAAAAGTAGGTAATATCATAATACCTACCTAGATAATTAGGTACCTATGCAGTTGTTTTTCTAAAAAGTGGATGCAAGTGCAAAATTAAAATGCATTTAAACTAACGACGCGACGTGACGTTCACAGCAAAACTAGGGATGTAGTACGACACCACACCAATAATCGATTTTTTCGATTAAGATTTACTGTGTTCTTAAATTATTTCAAACTGTCTGTCGCATCACCTTTGTCATATAAACATTACAAGTACCTATGTATGACAATGGTTTATTTTACGCCGAAAGAGAAATGTTATTTTTGTATTAATTGTCGTAAAAATGAATTAGATAATCAAAATAAAAAGTTTTGATTACTGTATAATATTATTCTTACTACCTATTTAAATTGGAGTATGACTGCATACATAAAGTATTCTTATTAGGTTTTTAAAAATACACTTTAGAAAAGAAAACACAATCGATCGAATAATAATTCAATCAATCGATTATAATTGATTGGACATCCCTATTTCACTTCTGACACGACATGACATTAGGCGAAGATGGCGATCTTATGTTATTAGTCACGTTAAATTCTATTAAAACTACATTTTGGAATACAGCTAGTCCGTGATACAGAAGTATTTGCAACTTAAATAATAAAATAGGCGATTAATTATCGTTTAATCTGATACTCTTTATTGCACAGGGCCAATTTGGACATTGTCCTTTGATAAACAGAAAGATACATTGGTTACCTGAAGTGTGTTGTAAATATTGTCTCTCTCAGCTTCGACGAATTCAATCACCTCAGCCTATTGCAGTCCACTGCTGAGCTGGACAGAGGCCTCTCCCAGGCTGCGCCACAACACCCTGTCCTCTGCCTTCCGCATCCAGTCTGTCCCAGCCACCTTCTTTAGGCCGTTCGTCCATCTAGCTGGGGGGGGCGTCCCAAACTACGCTTATGCCGATACTTGGTCTTCATTCCAGGACTTGTCTGTTCCACCGGCCATCGGTCCTTCGACTAACATGACCAACCCACTGCCACTTCAGTTTGCTTACTCTGCAAGCTATGTCGGTAACTCCGGTTCTTTTCTGGATAATTTAATTCCTGATTTATCATTCAGAGAGATTCCGAGTATAGCTCGCTCCAAAGCGTGCTGGGCGCAATGCCGATTATTTGTATGGAAAAATTCAACCTTCTTTTAGGCGGGTGTCACATTTCCGCCGCAAAACCATAGCAGCGAAACCGCAGTAGTTTTGCCATGACTTGTCCGTTGTACGACAAGCGAAACAGAAGCGAAACTGTCTGTTCTAACGCACAGATTTGATTATGATCATATTTCTTTCACGTATCTGTGGCAGTCGATAAGTTTATAAAGCAAAACTTTTATTTTTGTAAAATTATGTTGATTTTACCGAAAAAGTAATCTAAGAGGTCCAGAGTAGACCTATACTGTATTTACTAAGTCGAAAGCGATGACATTTTGCTCCAATTGCTACAATTCAACTGACTCTCATGATGTTCCGCACCTCGGATCGCGACATAACGTAGTAATGTTTCTTAGCGGAATTCGTTAAGCGATTTCTCATCATTATTTTCGCGGCGAAGGTGTGCTAACCCAATAGAAAATGACGTAGTAGTGACATAGAAACTCTCCTTGCTTTCTAGATGCTTCGAAATTGCATTAAAGAAATTCAAGTTCAATGCATGACAACTATCAGTTTTCACAACACGTTTGGTGCTGCAGGGGTCTGGTTTCCACAAGGGATTAAATATTTACGTGGTTTACAGATTGTTATGTTTTTGACATAAAAGTAGTTAAGTAAAGTGCAATATGCCTTACTTATAGTCCACCAGACTGTATTTAGGACATGGCGGCCAATTTCAACGGAGACCAGCTATCGGCGTGGGACGTATTATAGTGCACAAGTGTATGTGCAGACTCAGGTGCAGTCTCTCTTCCCTCACTCTCATTATCCGATGAGACGGCAATTCAACAGGACCGGTGAGAGATCAGGCGCAGGTCCAACGGGTTAACGTGCTTTCCGAGGCACGGGGGAATCACACCACCAACTTCCAAACTCCGGGCTGTTACTAAGAAATATGCCTTATAGTAAGTACCTAAAGTTCATTATTGCTCATGTAGGTACAATTCAGAAGAAAATAAAATGCCAGACAAAAATTCATGCTTCAGTATAAACAAAAACTCTCATTTCGCAAGAATGCAAACCTTATAAGCTACCCTTTTCACAGACAACATCTAAAGACGCCATTCTATCTGATTGGAAGTGCAACTTACAGCTAAACCGTCAAGACAGTTAACCCCCAGTGCAATCTGATAAAAGTGGAGATGTAATTTAAATAAAATAACAGAATCTATCTCATAAGACACACGACGACTTCAATCGACTTTCGATCGGGGAGTAAATTGTGGACACGAGACAAAGACTATAAAACTATGACACGAGAGGACTGTCAGTGGTTTCTTTTGTTTTAATTTTGTTAAGATTTGTGAATGATGTTTGGGAAATATGGAAATATGTGAAACTGCATTCTGATAAGTCTTTTACCATAACACATAACTTCACACCTGTATTACCCGAAGAGTCAGGCAGAGATGAAGCTATAGTACATCCACATTTCGCCAGTTATGTTTAAGTCCCTATCAACACAAATTTAGACTCCAGGCTACTATTGAGAAATTCCAGACGATCACTATTTAAGGACAAATCAAATCAGAAAGTCTGACATCCGGATCCTGAAAAAATCAGCAGCTAACATGCTATGAAATGCTTTGATTGGTTTACAAAATGACCTCATCAAATCTAATCACTTGGGATTTGGGATAAATATACATATTTGACTTCTTTCAGAAACCTTGTACGGTCACCAAGGGAAATAAGTAACCAGGGTCATCGGATATAGTTGAAGTTTTGTAAGAAACCGATGGATGTTTTCGAATACAATTTAATTTAATTAATAGAAAGCAAACAGTTAATTTATCAAATTAAATTTCATTCTAAAACATCCATCGGTTTCTTACTAAACTTCAACTATATCCGACGACTCTGGTGACTTATCTCCTTTGGTGACTGTACATTATTTACTAACCATTTCAATACCAAAGGTATAGCAAACAATATTATACTTAGTTTGTTGTGTTGCGAAATCTGATAATTTCAAGGTAGTTTTGAGAAGCTGTTCCAAACAGTACTCTTAGCAACTCGTATCGTTAAAATTAGTTTCTAATTAACTTTTGCTATAATTATTGGCACAGGATATTACTTAGATATACCTGTACAGAACATCTTATACCTTTGTATCTTAACTTTATAATCTAGATACAATTTAAATAGAACATGTGTAATAATTAATAATTAAACGCTCCATTTAAAATACTGGTATTCAGCTGCATCCAGTTAGACTGGAAGCTGACGCCAACGTAATTGGGAAAAGGCTAGGCAGATTATGATGATGTTTAATAATTAAAGTTGTGGGCCAAAATAACCACTACATGGGGCCCTGACCCAGACAGGAGGAGTCGTGGCAGACCCCGTAGAAGATGGTGGGACGAGCTGGAGACGGCAAACGACCCAGAAGTCGTTTGTTTTTTTTTTTAAGTGGACCACACTCCCCTGTTAGCCCTGGATCGTAAGAGCTGGAAGTCATAGGGAGAGGCCTAGCAGTGGTGTGATGCAGGCTAACAGTAACAGTAATTAAAGTTGTCCAATATTAACAGATAAGTCTTTTTCTTTAACGAAAGCAAAGTACAGACACCAGCACATCAAGCTACTACAATCTGTCAAATTTCTTTAATAGATTTTCAACTTTATCGCTGAAGCATTAAGGTTCAATTTTGATTGGGAAAATTTGACAGTTTCGGATAGCTTGACCTGCTGGCGTCTGTACTTTGAAATAAAAGTTTTTGGTAAACTGTGCTAACCCCGTAGGTACAGTCTCCAAAGGAGATAAGTAACCAGAGTTGTCTGATATAGTTGAAGTTAATTAAGAAACCGGTGGATGTTTTCGAATAAACTTTATTTTATACAGAATTAAATTTTATTCGAAAACATCGGTTTTTTGGCAAACTTCAAATATATCCGACGACCCTGGTTACTTATCTCTTTTGGTGACTGTACGTACCATTACAGAGTCTGAAAGATACCCAAACTACAAAACTGATTTGCATAAAAAATCAACCTTTTTTTTGTAACTTTCCTGACTAAAACTAATTTACGTGACAAGTTTTTATTCATGACTGTTAGTAGTTCTTTTTGTCCACTTTTTATTTAGTAGGAAAAGAATATTTCAGACCTTTTGAAATTCGCATGACTTAACTATTTTAATTATTATATTCCTTAATGGCCATTAAAATGTCAACAATTTTATACTTTTAAGTCTCACGCAAAAATAACTAATTTTATTTGATGTCCTAAAAATATTAACAAGACCTCACTCAAACTTTGCTAAACATTGCAATTCAAAATTTAACAAAATGAAAATCCTGTTTTACATTTGACACATGTCACATTTTTATAAAAGCTGACGTCATCAAAAAATGTTTACCATTACAGATTGAAATTACAATTTTGTACCCTTCATGTAAAATGTCAAGTTTGACACGGGTCCCAAGAAAACAATTATATCGGGGGGATGAAAACATTATGATGTAGAAAATATTAGTTATTATGACGTAAAATTATGCCAGATTTTCGTATGATCTATACTCGTAAGATTCCGAGAAAGACAGAAAGGGATAATAGCTTTATTAAGACCTTTTTTTGATGACACGGTTAGCGCAGTGGCTGAGCGATCGACTGCTGTGCTGCGTGTCGCGGGTTCGATTCCCGCACAGAACAAATATTTGTATTGCCTACAGGTAGGTAGTTGTTCCGGGTCTGGCTGTTTGTGTATGTGAGTTTAAATGCAGGAGTAATTCCTAGTGTGGGGCGACGTTTTATTAAATAAAACAAATAAATAAATAATAAATACCTTTTTTTTGTTTTTTGGATAGGTCACACAGTTGTAACAACTGTCAAAGATTTACGAAAGACAGCCGGGTCCAACGATTTAACGTGCACACGGAGGGTTCTTGGTGTGTAAGAATGGAATCAAAAATATTTAAAGATTAGGTAGTTACTTTACTGTGAATGTTTAAGACATAATTTATTACGTACAAAAGTCAAGGTCCTATCGGGTCACAAAAACACAAAATTACCAATAATCCCAGACGATGAAAAAAATGCTAACGAGCGCCTTTGTACTGTGAATAATTTCGTCTGTATTTCAATACATTTCCTTTATCCACAACCATCGTGTTTTATGGGTAAAGAATTTTTTCTTTGCTCCCAAATTTGATGGCGAACTGAACTCGGTAAACACATAATTCGCTTTTATTGGTTCAATTTTATTGATGCTGAAAGTATTATTTTCGGGTTGAAATACATTTCGGCTTAGTGGTATTGGATATTCGATTGAACCACAGAAGGCGGAGACGCCTTGTGCTAAAGACCGCATTGTGGGGCATTTTCTATACAAACCAAGAATGTCACCTTTTACTCGTACTAAGAATAGTCCTCCAGAACATGGCGGCCAATCTCAGCAGGTATTAATCTTCAGCGCGGGACATAATTATTATACTGCAAAAGTGTGCGCGCAGATACAGGTGCACGCTCTGTTCCCTCACTCTCATTGTCCAATGGGACGGCATGCAATCTGACACGTCTGAAGAGAAATCAGTCGCAGGACCAATGGCATAACGTGCTTTCCGAGACACGGGGGTACCACTCCGCCAAATTCCAAACTCCGGGCTGATACTAAGAAATTCCTAATGGAGAAACTCAATAACACTTACTCACAAGGTACAAAGTTCTAGTTTAATTTATATGCATAATTAGTTTGTTTTACTGAAAGTTTCAAGTTACAACAACAGAGAAAAATAATGTTCAGTTTTATCTAAAGAAGGTATTATTGCAAGACAACCGACTTCCAAAAACGACACTAGAAAGTGAAAAATAACTTTAATTTCGGAAGTCGGTGTCGTTGAGTTCGCATATTCGTTGTTTGCCACCGACTTCCGAAATTAAAGTTATTTTTCACTTTCTAGTGTCGTTTTTGGAAGTCGGTTGTATTTTTTTGCAAAAAAGTTTTTATTTTTCACTTTTTAGTTGTAATTTTTACCAGTAATTTTGGTTTAAAAACCAAACTACTTAACCGTTTTTGATGAAATTTCTATGGGACCATTTGGGAAGTATACCCTTTCCAACAAAAAAAGAATTTTTCAAATCGGTTAGCAAGCGACGGAGTTATGCCCGAACAAACATAAAAAAAAAAAAAAAAAAAATACAAACATCCGAATTGAGAACCTCCTCCTTTTTTAGAAGTCGGTTAAAAATAAAATGTTCAATATCAGTCACGCACCAGAAGGCCGTAATTTCTCCGTCTTGTAATTTACAGATTCAGACTGAGATCCGACTGTGAACGTTTTGAGAATTACTCCTCTGATCTCAGTCTCAAACTGTCAAAAATACCTCTAATTTCCCTACATTTTGACAAGTTTTTGACATTTGTTTGTCACCGAGATGATACTGCGACTAGATTTTAAACGTTTTAAATTACGGGAATACGGGCCCTGACTGAGAACGTTCTTCAAATTACGAGAATTGCCCCTCTGCGATCAAATCGAGATATAAACAGAATGTAAACGACGACACGGTGACGACACGGTTGGCGCAGTGGCTGAGCGATCGACTGCTGCGCTGCGTGTCGCGGGTTCGATTCCCGCACGGAAAAAAAAGGATAAATAAAAGGCCTGTTTATAATATAGTGTAACTATTCGAATCTTTACATGCTGTAGAGATTAATGACCTACAGTACCTAGGTACCTATCATTTCATATCAGGTAAACGTAGGTAGCTAAACAATCTAATAACAGCCACTTTTCTCCCTTACCTATGTACCTCAAACTTAATATCACCTCCCATTCTCCGAACCACAGACACCTTAAATCTTTCCACGAAAACTAAGGAAATTACAGCCATTAAAACCTCATATGAGTTGAGAAACAAAGCTCCGTACACCGTTCGGGGTCATCAACCGCAGTGTCTGTCATAGCGAGCAATTTGCCGTGAATTATCGCCCCCACTCGGAAAGGCAGGAATCGTTTACCTTCACCTACTCGTACGTACGGCACTTCACTTACTAAGCGATGACTATAACAGCCGATCGATTCTGCAAAAATCTCACCGTTAAAACTTAAGTGAAGTGAGCTTAGAGTGAGCTGTCAGTAGTGTCAATTCCCAGCATTAGTTAGATTGACAGCTCACTCTACGCTCACTTCACCTAAGTTTTCACGGTGAGATGGTTACAGAATCGCACTGCAGAGCCATTCGACGGGATTTTAACGCAATTTGTTTTTTATAAGTTCCTATGACTTGAAGATGTTCCGCTGCATTGATAAATGCAAAACGTTTATGCAATTCTACGTGTTCAAGTTCAGTAATTATGGAAAACCGCTGACCGTTGTTCAGTTGTTTTACATAACGGAGCTGTTTTGTAAAACAACTAGTGGTTTTGGAAAACAGCGGATTCTACAATCCATCTGCAACATATACAAGCGCATCTGATGTGCTGGCGTCTGTACAAAGCGTGAGTTTCTCACCTATTTTTCTGCTCGCCAAGCGAGCGTCGCTGAGTGAGTACGCTATGTTGATAACACTTATCGGTGCGACAAACAAGTACCCGCCGGCGGCGGTATGAAAAGACTAAAAAAGAAGAAAATAATGTTTTGTACGTTTCTTGAGGTGGAATATCGTTGATAGTTAATTCCCCGTCGGCGGGCGGTAGGTCAGGTGCCTTAGCCATAAGTTTTGTCTGCCAAAACAAAGCACACAATTTTTTTCATAAAGAGATAATCTGACAAGACAGACAATCTTGGCTTAAATCTGCACACAGCCTTAGCCAAATCCATGTAGAAATTCAACATGATTGTCAACACACAATGTAGGCAATAAGGTACCTCCTCTTTTTAACATTTTTACCTCACGATTCATAAAATTCAAAAATCTCTACACCAATATTGTGGCGCCATCTCGAACCAAACTCCTTCAACAATGAATTTCCGGAACATTGTCAAATCCCGAGCAGTAAAATACGTTTCTTTAGAAGAATACGAGTATAACAAATGGTGAACGATGATAAATTGCTGTTTCCCTTCATTCAAGCGAGGTGATTATGGCCATATTTACTCATGTTTTATCAGGAAATGTCAAGAGGGTGTTTCGCAGGTTGAATGCTCCGTTATTGTGTTCTGATTTCCTTTTGTTAAAGTTAGAAAACTCCATCTTTTCTTTAGGTATGCAGCGCGTCAGATAACTTTTCTACAGGCTTATAGAGCGGTGATTAGCAATGTTCAAACCTATGTCAGTTTGGTTGCCAACCAATTCATACTAAGTATTTAATTTTAAAAAAAGTGATAAAGTTACTCTGTCCGTCATGCCTGAACTGATAGACCTGGATGTCGTGTAGCGACAAGAAAATCCTAACCCTAACCTAAATTTAAAATTAAACTAAGGAATTAAAAAAAAGGAAATTTAAATCAATAGATATATTTACAAGATAAAATAAAGTTAGAGATAAAGATGGAGATGGACTGGCAGTGGTGTACAGAATGTGTAGGTGGGGTAAGGGTGAAGATGCGTGATAGATGGAGATGAGGTAACAGAAGGTGGAGATGAAGATAAATCAGTAAAAAATGTCGTGAAGAGTGGAGGCCAAAGAGAGGCATGTAGAATCCGAAGTTATATTGTGTTAAAAAGTGTAGTGACTATACGAAAAAGTTATATCAACCAATATAGGCGAAGTTCCCAGCCCTATGATGTCACTAAGTCGTCGTATCCTTGCGTTAAAGTTTAGGGGTGTGTCTGTGTACTGATTCTGTATAAATAACGTGACCTGGTGCCGTGACAGACAATCAGAACAGCGCCTAACAGTAATTTCTGCCAAAGTGGCCTTTTTAGGCCCCCTGCAGGAATTAATGAAAATAAATGTTAGTATGTACAGACGCCAGCAGGTCAAGCTACCCGAAACTGTCAAATTTTCCCAATCAACCTTGAACCTTAACACTTTAGCGATAAAGTTGAAAATCTATTAAAGAATTTTGACAGATTGTAGTAGCTTGATGTGCTGGCGTCTGTACATTACGTTACAAGGTTCTTTAAAAAGAAAATTAAAACATCTGACGGTTTCTTACTAAACTTCAACCATATCCAACTATCTGACTCGGTTACTTATCTCCTTTGGTGACCGTACGTTCCCGTGGGATAATTTCGACCTACAGGCGAGTGAAGTCTCAGGAAAAAGCTAATAAGAAAGAAAAACAAAGAACTTGATTGCTCCTGTTTACTTACAAACATAAGGAATCCACACGATCAATAAATCAATTAATTTCCCGTACACCGACATATTACTTCATTAAGTTACACATTATTGTTCCCTTGGGACATTCTACTCGGTAACTACTAATACAGTAAAGCCATTATACTTAACTTGTATCTCATTCATGTGGTGTGTTTTGGGTGTCATTTAATACATTCTGACAACTAACTACCTACGGCCGCCATTTTCTTTCCTAATCAGAACGAGCACGCTTATTATAATTAAGTTAGGTACTGGATGTTGACGTAATTCTTACATTATTTCCTTTGAGGATTTTTGTTTTTGTTGTAAATTTATTTTTAATTATGTCATATCTTGTTTTATAATTTAGTTAATAAGTGCTTAGTTTTCAATGTCAAAACGAAGTGAGTACTTTATAGGTTGTCACGCGCAGTTCCTAATTTAGGTGTATAGTAATTAAAAGCCTAGACAGACATTAGTTTAATACCTAAGCCGTCTACCCTATTTTTTTTTTCTATTACAAAGCATGTAGCGTTGTTAACTATACAGTGACCTCCAAAAGTTAGTTGCCATTCTTTCACTTTAGCTGTAATGCCACATTATGATTTAAAATTCTAGTTGCAAATGTTTGAACTTGCACTATAATGTTTTTTATTGACTAAAGGGCTGATTTTTCTAACGCCAGATAACTTTATCCGTGGAATAATTTTTAATTTTTGACATTTCTCTCATGCAAAATTTATCAGACAACATTTTTATTCTACGAATAAAAAACATCCGTCGACAGGCCTAATTTGAACTACCTATGGATAAGGGATTACCAGATTTTTTTTTTTTAGATGACTGACCTTTTACTGTCTAATACTTGAATCCCAGTCACCAAAAGTTAGTTGACGTTTATAATTTAATTTACGGGGTTGTAATATTATTTGAATATAATTTTCAGTGTAATATCAATATATAACTTTCAATAGGTAACTGGGTTGTGGAGGTCAGGTAGGCAGTCGCCCCATGTAAAATACTGGTATTCAGCTGCATCTAGTTAGGCTGGAAGCCAACCCCAACGTAGTTGGGAAAAAGGTTAGGCAGATGATGATGATGATCAATATTTTTCAAATACGCTTTAATCATTTTTTTTTTAATGTTGCCCCACACTAGGAATTTCTCCTGTATCGCGGGTACGTTTACAAACATTAAAACTCACATACACAGATAGCCAGACCCGGAACAACTACTTGTAAGCCATACAAATATTTGTTCCGTGCGTGAATCGAACCCACAACACGCAGCGCAGCAGTCAATCGCTTAACCACTGCGCCAACCGTGTCGTCAATCATTGCCAGAGCTTTTGACTTTATTCCGAAAAATAATGGCTTGGAGGTGACACGCACAGCTCGTCAATAATAAAGTTTTTTTTTTTATTATTGATATAAACTAGTGCTTGACTGCGATCCCGCCTGATGGAAAGCAGAGATGCAATCGTTGATGGTTGCAAGTCATTTTAAAATCTCCTTAAACCATATTAAAATCGAGCCAGACATAATTTCTCCGTTACCTACTCAATCAAAAGCCGAGCCATAAACCTGTTCTTAATTACTTTTTCTCAGGAAGCAATAAAAAACCCTGAACGTGACATAATCCTACTAAAGGAATTAATATTGTATGCCCCGACATATCTACTTACATTAATTTGAAAATATCAACGCAATTACGACCTTATTGTCTACCAAATAGATTTTAATTTGGCTGTGACGTGGTGGGACATGTATTAGAGAATTCGTGGATGGAAATTAGACTTTAGCTATTTAGACATGGGGCATGGTATGGCATTGTGGTGATACTTGCCTTAATATTAATGCGTGAAATGTAGGTGTCTCTTCGTCAATTAGAAGGGAATTTAGATAGCTATTGAGGTAATACATATATCACGACACCTCGGTTCGAGAACTTCATTATGGAAAGCAACTAAATTAAAATAGAGAATAATGTCTGAAACTTTGAAATAAATTGATAGCGAAAACTCGGTGGAGTGGACTATTTCAGAGTTTAATCAACTTTATCAAAACTTTTCTTAAGGAAACTGAGTTGATTAGGTTTATGGAGAGAAGCATTGAAGTTGAATAAGAAAGAAAGAAAAACTATTTATTGCGAATCGTACAGGAAGACCACAACACTTAACTTCACTTCTTCTGTTCACGATGTTTTCCTTCACCGTTATGAGAGCAATGGTGATGAAATTATTTAAACAAAGTAAAGCACCTGCCTGGGTTCGAACCTGCCACACTGCTCCACTAGACCATACTATTCACGACTCAAAATTATGTAGGTATACTTACATTAGTTTACGAACTTAGTTATTAAGGTTAAATAAAAAAGGTTTATTATTTTTTGCTTTTCAGTTTTTTCGGCGGTTTAATTTTTTTGTTAAAAAGTTTTTATTTTATCATTTTTTGTGGCTATAATCTACTAATTGTTTGCCAAAGGGCAGGCATATATGGCACTGACTAGAGTAATCTACTACACAACTCAGTATTCAAATCTGTGAGTGAACAATAAATCACCCCTATTTTCCTACCCTCAGGCTTGGATTTTTTTTGCAAATTTATATGGGACCGCCTTTGGATACCCTTTTTGGGACCCTTTCCAATAAAAAAGAATTATCAAAATCGGACTACTCTGTATAAAGTTATGAGTGGTCATACATAAAAATAAAAAAATATTACGCGTCGACTTGAGAACCTCCTCCATTTTTTTCGTCTGTTAAAAATACAGCTGCATCCGATGAGACTGGAAGCCGACCCTAACATAGTTGGGAAAAGGTAAGGCAGGCTGATTGTACAGTCGCCAGCACATCAAGCTACTACAATCTGTCAAATTTATTTAATAGATTTTCAACTTTATCGCTAAAGCATTAAGGTTCAAGATTGATTGGGAAAATTTGACAGTTTCGGGTAGCTTGACCTGCTGGCGTCTGTACAATAGCATACTCCTTGCACTGATGACGTAATTTTCGTAAACATCAAGGACGTTAAAATACGAAGACAGATAGGAAAGAGTACTTCAATTAGGAAATAACAAGCACTCGACTAAAACTTTTCTACTTTGTCTCCGGGTGACAAGCGGTATGCAATGATAAATGAGGATCCCAACTTTCATCATTTTGGTTATATTCAAATTCGTCAGAGCCCTACATATTTTCATAATATTTACATGTAATCAAGGCATAATACAACGTGTTTTTTTATATCCCATAACTCTAGAGGGTCATTGTACTCATCATTATGAACAACTTTTACTATGGGACCAAACCCGAAATCGCGAAAATAAAATCTGGTGTTCCCTACATTTTGACGAGTTGTACGAACATAAATGTCCAATCTTCCTCCACGCAGCATGCTCCAACACCATCAAGGCCATCAAACCTATGACGGGTTAACTGTAAGTAATCAGGATTAGCCTCTTATCAAATCGATTAAACCTTAAAATAATATCGACACTGATAAAGTTGATAAGCTTTTGTGATAGTTAGTATCGTGAAAACATGTGTTCCCGTTAAGATAATACGAAAATTTCCCAGAGGTTTTTTCTACTAGAGCTTTTGATGTTGATGTTAGTCATCGCATATATAAGACTATATAGTTGTTGAGTATCAAGCTCCAGGTGTGCTGCTGGTGGTCTTGACTTGGTAATAAAACTACTACGATATTACAATGACTGTATTTTTGGATGCTGATTACAAAATATAAGGGAGACGACCGATTGTGTGCGCACGCTCAAGGTGTCGGCGAATGAGTTGCAGGAGTGGGGAAGCTCGCGATCGCGGTGTGGTATGTGGCCCGATGTGACGTCAGGAACAACAGTCCTTCGTAATGCACAAGTGTGCTCAGACACAGGTGCACTCTCTCTTCCCTCAGTCTCATAGTCCAATAGGACGGCAATCCGACACGACCGCAGATAGATCAGGCGCAGGACAGGACGAACAGCTATGTATGTGTATGGTTTCGCATATACCTACCTATAAAAGGATAGCTGGTAGAACGCTGACGTTTATTTTTACCAAGTCAAGATGACTATAAATGCCGTAGACCAATCATAAACTATATACCATTTCTTCCCCTAGCTTGACAAAATAAACTTAAATCAAAATCTTCAATAAAAGCGCTTATAGTTGTTGGGGCTCCCCACGTTACTGTAACGCGTCAGGAATGTTTGCGGAAGCACGTACTGACGGTTTCAGTACCATTCTGCGTAAGAAAACTGCTTCTATGATGTGCGTGGATGCGTGGGACGAGCAATGAAATTCTGAAGGTCATTAGTGATAAGCCGTGCTGCACCATGATGGCGCATTGGGTACGTGTACATGTACATATACCCGGTGCGTCTGGTGAGTGCAGCAGATATACATATGAATTAAATCTTGTTTTTCGTTTATTACTAACATAGCTTATAAGTAGTGTGTATTACTAACATCATATGGATCAAGGTTTGAAGTAAAGTTATTTTTTTTTATAGTCTACGCTAGGCCAGCACATTTCGGTATTTATTTCTATAAGAATAAACGCCGATGAAATAACTCTATATCACTAAAAAGACACGTTTGGTAATAGACCAGTAATTTGCCTATTACCTAGTATTCAACACTATTATAGACGACAACACTTCTGTAACTTTTAGAAAATTATATACAACCTACAATTTCCAGCGAATTGATTACGATTTAAAACTTAGTTTAAATTGCAAATCACATTTGTACATAATATTATATTAACAAGCGATTACCCTTGGCTTTGCTCCCGTGGTCTAAAGACACCACAACAACCGTGCATTTTGTGCAAAGTAGCATATGTCACTTTATAGCTCATAAACTATCTCTATGCTCCGTTGCTGCGTTAAAGAAAAAAAGACAAATCACGACAAATACATTTTCACATTTATTATATTAGTAGGTTTAATTGGATTAAAGCAGATACGGAACTACTTTTAAAATCGGATTAATTGGATTATAACAGATACAGAAATACTTTTAAAGTAGGGTTAATTGGATTATAGCAGATACAGAACTACTTTTGAAGTCGGATTAATTGGATTATAACAGATACAGGACTACTTTTAAAGTAGAGTTAATTGGATTATTGCAGATAGAAAACTACTTTTAAAGTAGAGTTGATTGGATTATAGCAGATACAGAACTACTTTTAAATAATGGATTACTGAATGATCAAGCTCGATCATAATCAGAGTGGTCGTCTGAGCCCTGAAACTTTCACACCCGCTTCGAAGACGTAAATGGGTTAACTCGAGATCTGCTGAATAAAGACTAACTTGGCACCCCTAGACTAAGTTCTTGAATGTTGTTTGAATGCTTTCTGCTTCGATGAATAGGAGTTCAGCGCGTATTCATTAGGTATTATAGTTATTTTACTCAAAATGCCATACAATTTGGTTAGATTTGGTACTCTAAATGTAAACAAATTGTATGCATATGGAAATCAATAACATTCTTTTCTATACATAAATACTCTCATATATCTATCATACTCTTCTGCTCATACTTGTAATGCTCGATTCCTATAAGCAAAAACGAATCGTATTGCTTACGTAGCATGGTAGCATTTTTTATTGCCAAACTGAGCAAATAAATAGATACGTAAACAAGATTTTACTTGTGATTGCTACTTCCATATGGGAGATCTTTTTGTTTCTTTTAACCAATAACGGTCCGTAAATTATAGGAATCGACCGTAAGTGCGAGTCGCTCAACGAAACAAAAGAAGATAAGGGAAGATAATGGATTCCCCTTTTCGCAACAACAAACTGCGCTCAATAATCTTTCCGTTCAACATAACGATATCAAAATTTTCCCTTTAACACGCTCAGCGCCAAGCCCCATATGCCAATACCACTATACCAGGAAAATATCCTATCCCTAGGCCAGGGCAACATTTTTTGTATACAAAATGTATGGAAAGTGTGCGCGTTAGCGATACACGGCGCTTAGACTGGAATGGTGCTTGTGTATCGAAAAGGATACACAAGTGTTTAGACAGTGTGTATCGCAAAAGATACACATGGTGCTGAGGGTGTTAGGCCGTTCATCCATTCGTCGAAAACCGACTCCTTTCGACCCTAATTCCAATTATATCACAATTTACACCTGAAAGTACTTTACAGTCTCGGCATTTAAAGGTTTTTTGACCTTGGAAACTCCAAAACAACCCCCAAAAGTTCAACTAATTACCAGGGTCGTATACAGCGTAACGAATAGTTTTATAGATAGCAATAAAACAGACCTGCCGTCGTTAATCTTAACTCCTTTTGTTACTGACGCCCTGGTAACGATTGTGAAGGTAATATCGAACATTGCTTGTAATTTAGTATCGGATTTTCAGGCCCTACCTACGATATATCGGGCGAGACATATGAGATTCTAAATAGCCTTAATTTACGTTTTTTATCACATAGCTGACTAGCAAAAATTTTAAGATTAAGGGCCGATTTTACAATAGTCTGATAACTTTTATCGGAGGAATAAATATTGCTGTTTGACAGGTTTTATATAGAAATTACGTCAAACTGTCATAATTATTCTTCAGGACAAAGTTATCTGACTATTGAAAAATCAGCCCTGAGTTAATTTTAAGATCTACTTACAAAAAATCTAAGCCCCGAAAATTCTAAGCGTCGATGTTCCTACCACCTTGTATGTTTTTTCAACAAGAATTCCAAGGTAAACGAAAAAGTCACAATTTATTACTTTCACACCACATTCAGCGTGAAAGTTTCGTAATATATTCACATACCTTACATATCTCATAAAATTTATAGCCAGTTAAGTTGACATGAAAAATAGTTAACAAAATGTTTTGAACAAACAAAACATTAATCAAAGATATTTCGTAAATGACATAACTATAATTATTTACAGTTTACATAAATCTTGCTTTTATTCTAGTTATATTTTGGATCTGTTAATATTAATGATAGTCCTACTGTGCTGATATGCGAAATATTTTAAGTGGTTGGTGACAAATCTTAATGGATTTTATGTTTTTAGCGTCAGATTCCCGCATAGAAAAGCTTTTACAAATACTTATTACCCTACTTTTAGATTTCTCCGCAGTCGAATAATAAATATACTCAAAGATTTACTTTCACTATGAGACAACCTTTAATAGCGAAAAACTGGTGTAAAAATATATACGAGACGAAACTTTCAGGGCCGCTATCAATCACCTGCACTTTTCTCCAATTCGATAAAAGTGTAGCTTTCATACAATAACAACAAAGATATTACGTGGAGAAAAACAACACAACAACACAATGACAACATTGTACTCGTACCTACAGACTTTTGACAACTTTTATCTTTGCAGTGTTGTTGTCTGCAACAGCGTGTAAATTTGTAAAGCGACTAGTCCATAAATTTAAGTGGGAAATTTTAAGATTTAGTCCCGTTGTCATATCAGCTCTGATTTTTTAGGGTTCCGTAGCCAAATGGCAACGGAACCCTTATGGATTCGTCATGTCTGTCTGTCTGTCTGTCTGTCTGTCTGTCTGTCCGTCCGTATGTCACAGCCGCTTTTTTCCGAAACTATAAGAGCTATACTGTTGAAACTTGGTAAGTAGATGTATTCTGTGAACCGCATTAAGATTTTCACACAAAAATAGAAAAAAAACAATAAATTTTGGGGGTCCCCATACTTAGAACTGAAACTCAAAATTTTTTTTTTCTTCAAACCCTTACGTGTGGGATATTTATGGATAGGTCTTCAAAAAAGGTATTGAGGTTTCTAATATCATTTTTTTTAAACTGAATAGTTTGCACGAGAGACACTTCCAAAGTGTGTAACTTCTAAAATAAGAGAATGATAAAACTAAAAAAAATATATGATGTACATTACCATATAAACTTCCACCGAAAATTGGTTTGAACGAGATCTAGTGAGTAGTTTTTTTTAATACGTCATAAATCGTAACGTAACGGAACCCTTCATGGGCGAGTCCGACTCGCACTTGGCCGGTTTTTCAGATTAACACGTTGACTGCCAGAAAACAGACATAATAGAAAATCTATTGTTAGCGGTCACCGGTTTTCAATCATCTGATAACTTTATTCGAGGAATAATTTTGACAGTTATTTCATACAAAAACTGGCAAACGTCAATTTAATTCCTCGAATAAAAGTTATTTGGCCATGAAAAAATCAGCCCTTAATATTGAAACATAATAGACAACATAACAGAACTGATAGTGCCGCTTTACCGTCAGTACTAAACGCTTAATAAAAAAACATCAGTTTTCTGTTGTTGTAATCTGATAAACAATAAACCTGTCTAAATTCCAGCAACAAGGAGGAAAATTCCTATACGGTACTTTGGAAGCTAATTTTTAGAAAAAACTACCAAGGGATTAAATACTGCAAATCCTCTATACAACCTCATGACGTCACGTATACCCCCAACGAAGAGGGAAGTACAAGAATGACTCCCACGCAAAATATCAGAATTTTTCTCAATCCTGATATTTTTCCCGAGAGTAATTCTTAGTTAGTAAAAGTTCGGCTTGCTAGAGATTTGCCTCTGTCGTTCATGTGTGTAACAATCTCTCTCTAAACCACGATGTCTCATCTACTTCGTTTACACACAGTATCGCTAATTCAAATTAAATTGTTTTGCGTCAGCGGCTTATCGCGTTAATCAAGGGATTCTGGGAGAGTTAACACCGTGACCGAACATGGGATAATGCACGATAACAACGCCCTTCAGTGTCTGCACCATTTTTATAAATAATGATTGTAATTCTTTCAATGGGGAGTTTCACAGTCATTATTTCTACACGGCTTTTTACTGACAGAGTTGGAGATGCTAAACTTTAGTTAAGTAAACTTTTAGGACTTTGCAACCGTATACTTAGTCTTGCGAATTTTGCAGCCCTTGCTTTTAATATAGTGTGCGGTTTCCCATAAATTGCCGCACACAAGATTAATAAAAAAACAAGAACATCGCTTGAATTGCATCCATCGGATCCACAGGGTAATACCAACGATTCTACTTTATTTTGTAAATAGCAAGGTAAATACTGGCACAAATGCAATATTAGGTATATTCACCTCAATTTTTTTTATGTAAAGAAAGATGATACATCTTCTTATTCTATACTAGACTAGTTACGTAAGACTAAATTACATTTCAAAATCAATCAAAAACAGACGTTGCCCTACTACATAAAAGCGTATTTTTTTAAAAGTACTTACATATTAAAAAAATAGGACTAAAAGTGAAAGCGCGGCTCGCCATAAATTAATTAATCAGCCCATAAGGGAGGCCGTGTGAAAACGTAATGGAAACTGAAACGTGTATAATGTTCAGGAAAGGCGAGATTTTCGCCACCTGTTAATTTTAGAAAGTACCCGTACTGTCTGGCTACCTACAATATCAGGAATATTCTCATAACAGACTCAACACCATCACAGACTTTGATTGTTGTTGTTTTGTTGTCATCTGCCAGTGTCGCGGGCGCATCACGGATTAATTTATATTGTCAATGTCAATTAATGTGTGTTGTCTTTGGTCCCCGGCCCTGACATCAAGCAATGGACAAAATTGTCAACATTTTATATGCTTGAGTACGAGGCTTTTGACTACGTTGCATTTTATGTCTTTTTGTTATTCTATTTTTGTAATGTGTGTTTTATTTGTGCGGAATAAACTAAACTTTTCTTTCTTTTTTTTTCTTTCTAGACTCATTAAAGACGTTGCTACAGGATAAATATTTATAAATACATATAACCACTTATAAGCATATTATAACAAGAAGCCAAGCAAAAGGGCAAGTATTGTGACGGGGCCCGATAGGGCCGAAGCCTGCCAGGGTAGCGGGATCGTCCGAAAGGGTTACCGCTGCCCTGGAACATAAAGGGCTAAGGAAGGAACACGGGTGGGTTTTAGTCAGTAAGAGTCTGACACTCCCTCCTGCTCCACCCAAAGCGGGAGGGGACATTTGATGATTTACCATCCTCAAAAAAAAAAAAAGGGCAAGTATTAGGCATTTAGAAGCCTCTCTCCAGGGGTTATCCGAAAAGCCTCCCATTTCTCATATTCAGCAATAAATCGCTGAATATGTATATACTTAGTTAAACATTTTTTTCATAATATTCAGGATTATTTCACCTGACTCCGCACATTGGTAGCCAAGTTGGCGCTCTACCATGTTAAAAAGTAATCAACCTTGCTGAATGGCCACTCTTTCTCACGGCTTAAGCAGAAAAAGTACAGACGCCAGCAGGTCAAGCTACCCGAAACTGTCAAATTTTCCGAATCAACCTTGCACCTTAATACTTTAGCGATAAAGTTGAAAATCTATTAAAGAAATTTGACAGATTGTAGTAGCTTGATGTGCTGTCATCTGTACAACTTAACTTAAACGACTTCAAAATCGAGTTGTTTAACCAAAACTCTACCTCTAAAGTGATTTTAAGTATTTTTCTAATTAAATCCGCCTTTGTAACTACCTTGTGTGCGAAAAGTTTAATTAAATAAATAAAAAACCAACAGACAATAGGTACAATTTCTTTAACAATTTCAAAATCCGAACTACACTTTCGGCCACACGAAACCGGTGTTCTATTACAAATCGTGCACATGAAAGCAGCCAGCATCATCTGCCCGTCTGCACTTCTGGCCATAACAATAATACAGTCTAGGATACCCCATTAGCGAAACATGAAAGGTCAATCTGTCTAGATATTCCCCCTTTTCGCTTTACAATGTATAGAAAACTTGCTTTGCACCCGCGTCTATGTCAAAAGTTAACTTACGAGAACATAATACCGGAATAAAGTCTCGTTAAAAAAAAATCTTGGATGTGTGTATTCAGCTAGTCCAGCTAATAGTAACGCCTCTACAGCAAGATGTAATCTACGGCGGGAGCTGTACAAACTCCCTGACTTTGTTTTAGACCCATCTAAGACCATTCCGCCTGGGCACGCGTTACCGTAGCCGACTTGGAAATGTCTAAATAGACTTCGAACCCAAGTCGGCCGTAGCAAAGACAATCTCGACAGATCGGTTCACGGACAGCTCAGTCGGTCGATTCTGTAAAAATCTCACCGTGAAAAGTTAGGTGAAGTGAGCTTAGAGTGAGCTGTCAATAGTGTCAATCCCTAGCATTAGCTGGAATGATAGCTCATTCCACGCTCACTTCACCTAAGTTTTCACGGTGAGATGGTTACAGAATCGCACCGCTGATCTCAAGTGCGTATGCGGCACCTCTCCACAGATAATAGCCCTTTTTGCGCCGCATGCCCTGTCACCTGTGCAATTGATGATCTTATGACTACGTCAGTGAGTGGAGTTCGTGCAACTGAATTTTGGACCAAAGATGTTGAACATTTTTTCCATCGTTACGCTAAGAAGAAGTCTCTATGTCCTAACACATGTCATTATCTACCTGGATGGCCTTCGAAATCCGTTTAGAAAGGTCACAGACAGACAGACAGAGTTACTTTCGCTTTATAATATTAGTATGAATTCTCAGTGGAGCTAGATTTGTATATTTAGTTTAGTTGTAACCGACGTTTTTCAAATCTTTCTCTTTTCGTATAATTTGAATCTGTTAAGCAGTTTGCCAATTGTATAAAGTTTTAGTTTTATTTTCTTTGGGGTAATAAAGAGTTAAGCGGTGCAGCTCCGGGTCTTAAATGAAGCTATCTTATTTATTTTTATGACTGGAAGAACATTAAATTGTTGAGACCACATGGATAGAGCATGGTGCGCTCCAACTGTCTGTGCTCAGAATATATTTTAATGACAGTTCTTTTAAGTACGCAATTTATATTAACACGTTGACTGCCAGACAACAGAGTACACAATAGAAAATCTATTATTGGCGGACACCGGTGATCGCGTTGCTAGTCAATGACTTAATTACTTCGATTTCAATAAGTTAAATACAACAGTACGTAGCTTGAGAGAACCCGCCGTTCATAGTGATACTCGTATTTGTCTGCTTCGAAGGCTCAGATTTACAAAATTCCAATTCCTTGACTTTGAAAAATTACATTCCAGTGTCTTACGAAGCCATTACGTAATTATCTCGCCATTTCTCATTAATCTTAAGTATTAAAACAATGCAGTCCCAATCACGCGATAACAGTAGTGTCAATATTAGATTTGTCGTTCTCACGAGGACCGAAACGCGTGTCTTAATGCCCTGGGAATTACCGACGGGAATCACGAGAAATTCCCACTTCCTACAACGGATTACGACAAATTCCCACTTTCTTCTCTATACCATTTTATTGTGTTGTTAATCTTGAACGAACGTGTTGGTATTGTAAGCTTTTCTCGAAGGTGCAATCTTACCCAGTATTGTGAGAAAGCTTCGAACATAGACTTGAGGTCAGGGTCTTACCTGTTGACAAAACAAAATAATGATTAGTTGTTAAGTAGAACACTTAGTACTTTACTTCATTAAGTATAAAAAAGAAAAGAAACAAAAAAAAACTGGTGGTTTCCAATGACAGCTGGTGTTCACTTGATGACGTCGACCAATAATACGGGCACATACGACCGTAATATAGACACGATTAAAAAAAAAGTCATTTTTCGTGTCGATCTGTGTGACCGCTTGGATCTTATAAACTACAAAATGAATTTACATGCGGTTTTCATAACATTTAGAGTACTTGTTCTGGAAGGTTTATGGGTTTATTACATTTTTATTTAACTTGTAAAAGCACTGAAATCTCGATGTGCCACAAATGCGACAGTTTCTCTCTCTGTCAGACACGTTTTCACGGTTATGCAGCTGAACCAATTTTGATGACGAAGTCGAGGGCAAAACAGTAGTAAGTATGTATGAAATAAAATCGACTTCTGAAGTCCGTCCGTCAACTTCAATTTTAATTAAAACGAAACACTCAGATCTGCATGACATTGTAATAATTTATCTTAAACAAAAGAGCAGCAGGAAATTAAACAAGCACTCCTTTAATCACATCCGATGAAAAAACAGACGTGATTTTGTTACAGTCAGCAACACTATCTTCACGGCGACCTTAATACAAGGGTATAAGGTTCATTATTCATCGACGTGATAGCAATACGGCTGTAAAGCTACCGCCTTGAAAATTGAATCAATTTGCGTTAAAAGCAAATTGCGCGAGAAGGGAGATTGGCAGTTTCTTTTTTTCGCTTCTAATCGAGTTAAGTCAGATTCTGTTGTCACTTGTCGTTAATGGACGGTGACCCAAATAAAGACGGAATGGATCAGATGTAGGCACAGACCAAGTTAATTTTAACAGTCGGACGTCTGCACAAATTGCAAATCATTATTTTAGCCCGGAATCACCTACCGCGGGAAGGCCTCCCCTCTCTTCTACGACACATCCGGTTCCGTGCGTCTCTCATCCTGGTGTTTTCCACGACTTTGATTATACCATCGACCCAGCGCGCTTTTGGACGGCCCTGGTTGCTTTGGCCTAACCTATGGACCTATCAGATCACAGCTTTAAAAAAGAAAAAATTGTAAATGGCTGTCTCCTAAACTTGAAAATTACAATATCCTCTTTGACCATTCAACTTGTATCAGACAGAAATAACTTGATTGAAATAATCAGTTGCCGAAATATGTATACTTTATAATTATATCATAAATATCAACTATGCTACTAATTCTCGACACGAATCAATAATAAAATAAGCAGGTTTTTTTCTGCCTTTGCCTTTTTACACACACATAAAAACGCGGCCGCTTATAAGATACCATAACGCGGTTCTGTTCTTTGAAAGTGGTGTATTCTGAAATACTGTAAAATTTAAATAACTAAAACACAAGTATGTATTCATTATTTACCAGGGATCGTAATATTATTTGATTATTTATGTCTTTCATAACAGCCTCCTGAAATTTGACGAGGATGCAAAACAACAGCTTGTATATTCAAATTATATTAGCTCCAAAATTTCAGAATTTTCGTATCGTTTTGATACGAAAATTCTATTTCGCCCATCAACGTCGAACGATTGCGATGTCCAAATTGTCCATCCAGTTCAGTTCAAATATTTCTAGCATAAATGTGAGCAGCACTAAATGCTTAGTAAATTCATGTCTGACCCATCTAACGACGACACGGTTCTCGAAGTGGTTAAGCGATTGACTGCTGCGCTGCGTGTCGCGAGTTCGATTCCCGCACGGAACAAATATTTGTATGACCTACAAGTAGTTGTTCCGGGTCTGGCTGTTTGTGTATGTGAGTTTAAATGTTTGTAAACGCACCCACGATACAGGACAAATTATTAGTGAGGGGCAACGTTTTTTTAAAAAAAAATAGAATTTGATTTCGGTTTCAGTTACGTAAATTTTGTAATATTTCATCAGTTTTGAAATAGTCGTATTATCGCAGTATCGCTATTAAAACTGAATAAAAAATGTGAAGTAGTTTAGATTTTATCGAAAAAAATCATGTTACTAAATTGTTCAGCCGTCACTTATTTTTATGTGGATATTATTTTCAAATCTACTGCAACATTACACTTTTTAGTTTATTTTATTGCCTGGCATTTAGGATAATGATAATGACTTTCGTGTTTCAACCAAATCTCCAACACATTCCTAAATCCACTTAAAACGTGCAATCGGAATTTTAGAGCGTAATGGATGTTTTGCGACAGCTGTTTTATATTTACGTAACACGGCATAAATCCAGAGAGAACTATCTCTATTAAATATAATTCTGAAATATGTGTCACCTCGGATTAATAATCTATATCTATACTTATAATAAATCTGTAGAAGTGAAAATTCTGTACATTGGAAATATCAAAAAAATAAATGGCAGGGGGTGTTACTAGACCGACACCGAACCCAAAAATGTGATTTAAAAAATTTTTGTCTGTCTGTCTGTCGGTCTGTCTGTCTGTCTCTCTGTCTGTCTGTTTGTTCAGGCATCACGCAAAAACTACCGGTTCGATTACGTTGAAACTTGGTATAATTATTCTTTAATATCCTGGGCACCACACTGGGTACTTTTTATCCCGGAAAAGTACATACAATAAAAAACAAACTTAATTTTGCGGTCCGATCCCTAGACCCGATTACTGCACCAACCGCAAATAATAAGTTTGTCGTAGGTTAAGTCACCCGCAATGGAGTTCATTTTTATTCCTTTTAGTTTTTAGAGTTATTTAGGTTTATTTTTATGTAAGTTGTAGGTATAGATTTTAATTTTAAAGTATAGGTAGTATATTTGATAGTGTACGTAGTGACCGTAGGTTATTTTATAATACTGTTAGGTAGGATTAGTCATTCGTATAGATATTAGTTTTTAGGGATTTTGCTTATTTATTGAGTTTAGATTAGTTATCATCAGAAATAGGTTTATTTAGGTAGGTAGGTATTTAATTTTCTGTTATTGAGTTTTTTTTTTTTTTAATTAGGTAGGTACTTAGGTAAAGATACCTAAGTACCTACCTAATTAAAAAAAAAAACTCATATACTATAGATACTCATATCATATAGGTACCCTCTTAATCACCACTAATGAGACACAATTGGTTTTCTATTGTAATTAGCCACAAAGGGCCCGCGAGATAGATGGCATTCTGGGGAAGCACATAGGTACATTTTATCCTGTTAGCACGTTCCCGTGGGATAATTTCCGACATCCACGCGGGCGAAGCCGCGGGCAGAAGCTAGTAAATAATAAATTTTATTCTTCAAAAAAGTAAAAATACAATGTGACGGATTCGGTGAGCCACAAACTAAGCATCGCTTGTATCTCGTGGCTCTAATTACTTCGGAATTACTTACTTGTGGCTCTAACTACTTCGGAATTAATTACAGATTACTTTGGAACTACTGGATAATAATTAATTTGAATATCAGATATTCAAATATTCAAACAGAACGTCGAAACCGAATTCGTAAAGCAAAAAAAAACGAACGGTAATCTGATTTCCGAAAGTTTGACGACATCACGGTAGTGTAGTAATAAAAATAAAAGTGGCAATAAATATCTAGCCGAGGATTTTTAATATTAGAAAGAGGACGGAACTGGCCATGTCAACGAGTTCGATATCGAGTTGCCGCCATTTCTGTAACTGGCAGCCCGGAATTTGATTTTAGAATACGGTGTTAGAAGTCAGAACTTTTTGATCATTCATTCTTTTTTAGTATTCATTTTTTTTTTAATCTCCGTTCGTTTGTTCGGTTATCAGGTACGAGAACAATATTTTTTTAGTGTCGATAAGAATCTCTATTTCACCCCTGTGTTGTGAGAAATATTGTATTCTAAACACGAAAACTTCAAATTACACAAAAACGTAAATCCGATAAATTGTAAACGCTTCTCACCAAAATTGTTATTCCTTTTTTATCTTTTAACAAAATCATTTGAAATTAAAGTGGTTTGTAGAGTGGGAAATACAAATAAAACGCTAAATAAAAATCAATTTAATGCTGAGAGGTACACAATAGGCTATTCTGTGGTAAGGCGGCTCAATTTTCAGCACCAACGCGTTTCTCTCGAAGTGATTTACGGCATAAACATGATAAGAGAAAATCTCAATGCCACATATTTATGTGTGAATATTTACGTAGGTACTGCTCGATAAATGTAAGGTTATGTTATATGTTCTGAGTTTTATTTTTTTTTGCACGGTTGGCACAAATCTGTGACGATCATGCTAGTAATTGATAAAAAAAGAAAATTAGGAAGTTCTTGAGGTATCAACTTTCTACATACATCAAGCAATCTTAATAGTGAGTACATACACATTTACTATGTAAAACGAAACATGCAATGCATGCATGCATGCATGTTGAAATGAACATGCCACCCAAATATGCATATGTAGCATGAAATTTTACAATAAGGCGAACTTGATTCAATGTCTGTTACATTTCATGTTACTTTCCACCATAATGTATGTGGAAAGTTGATACCATAAGAAATGAATATATTATGTTTTAAGATGATACAAAACCTCATATTGTGACATATGTTAAAAAATAAATAATCAGTTTATACAGAAATCGTATAAGACTAACTTTCGCCACCAAAAAAATCAATTGAGAATACATCGTTGATTAATTAATTACACACATAAAATCACTATAGCGGACATGAAAACGAAAATATTATCAGTTTTACCACAATAGATTGTGAAAAATCTTAGCAATAAAAAGCAAGCAACAACAAAAGACCGGTTGTTCACACCAGCCGCAAGGCTCAAACAATAGCCTAAAACCTACCCTGTTTCAGCGCAGCGTCGTAATTAATAGTTCCAATTTATCTAGGGTCAGCCCTGATAATTTGTGTTATGAGACTCGTATGTCCCTGACCTTAGACCTTTGGAATCTTATTGTACTGTTCTTTTTACTCTGTGGCTTTTTCTTTGTAGTTTTATTTCGGCTTAGCGGGATTAAGAGGGGTTGTACTGCGTATATTGTGGTAGAAATTGGCGTAATCTGTGACACGTGCTGGAACTTTTATGATTAAGTAATGGTTCTTGTTATTTTTATAATCTGTACGAAGAATTGCTTATTATTTATCAACAACAGCATTCTTAAGTGGTTGGACTCCTAATCGTCGCGTGGGTTTTTAATAAATGACCTATAGATGGTAAAATTAAAAAAAAAGAATCTTACTGTTTTACCTTTGGAAACCTCCAATAGAAGATATTACCAGACACACATTATCAAGCACACACAGACATTATCAGATCTCCACTAAAATGCCAAATACCGAACATCGGCAATTATTCGGTTGATTTTGCAATCTTAATGGGGGAATAGGGGATCATCCACGACCCCTACGATTCCCCTGAGATTAATCACAGACATTGCTGATGCCAGGTAATCTCTACTGGTGTGGGGACTTGAGGTTACTTATTAGTAGATTTAATTTATATTAGGTGGCTTATTTTTTATCCAATCATCAATAGGTGACTAGAAAAATGGTATCACATTTTCTAGTCAAGGTTGAACCATTAAGAACATATAGAAAAAAAAAATAGAATTCGCCGAAGTTGGGGACCTGTAAAGAACAGTTCCCAGGAACCGTCCCCCGACTGCAATGAAAAGATTGGTTTTCAGTTTTCCACTTTATCGTATTTAGCTTGTTTTTAATTTTTTAGTTAACTTTTTACAAGGCAGGCGTGTTTTTTAATGTTTACGATATTTTTGCAAACCACAAGTGCCACGAAAGATAACTTTTATTATTTATTAGGAAATTGATATCGCACCTTTTAATTTATCCTACCCATGAGCTTATCACCAATCTCATTATTTTTGCGCAAAAATTATCAGCTGTATATTTTTTTTGATATAATCCTATAAAAAAAATGATCATAACACATCACAAAAGTGACATCGTTTGTATTCACATCAAAAGTATTCTTAATAAACATTTTCTTAAAGCAAGTGTAACACAAAAATCAAATTAGTATTATCGAGTTACATTTGAAACTTTTAATCGATTCTATATCTGACCGATTATAACATCCACTCAATGTGACCGACTTGCCCGCCATTCGATAACGTATATTCCGATAATTGCAATGTGTGATTTCATTAGGATTAAGGCAGACAAAGTCGCGTATTTAGAAAATATATAAATGAAGTTCTATAAGCTCTGAGCTCGGGTATATGTTGGGTAACTTTTAATCCCTATATTGGTTGAGTTGTGGAAAGGTATTGTATATAGATCTGGTGTTGTAATCTTCGATTATGTTAGGTGGGGATTTAGCAAAGATATTTAAATATGTTTTATATTAGATGTCTTGAATCTATTTGGGATTTCATTCAATCTCTCTGAATTCGTTTACTGTTATTTATTTATATTTTGTCATTTTTATTGTTATTTATATGAATTCAAATGCAACTGAGTATTATATAAATTCAAAATCGACGCTACAAAAATTGTATGAAGACATAATTTCTGTTCACCTCATTATCTTTTATTATTATTAGCTTTTTAATCGGACAAACATAAAGAGTAGTCGTCAATGTAGTATTTGGCGTTTATTTATGTTTTGTATGTCCGTTTGTCAGTCGTCAAAGGTCTCCTCCAACCTTCTCTATTCCTGTCTGTGGCTACTCTGTTATTGTTGCACTCATTATTTATTTATTTATTTATTAGGGACAAAAAACAGTTACATGATACAAAATACAGAAAAATACTAAAACAAGATTAACAAACATGTAACCCACACCATTGTCCACGTTTTAACTAAAGATTAGAAGTGCTAAAGACAAAAAAACATAAAAAAGTAAGAGAAAAGTAAAATAATAGTCGCTGCCACAATAATATTGCTACGTTACTTAGCCTAGCTTAGTCTAACTTAACGTACTCGCTAAGCAAAATATCCAGAGCCATTTTCTTAAATGATTGCTTAGATAGACAAAATATATCCAGTTCCATAAAGTGCGTGTTGTAAGAATCCACAAGGCGACGAAGAGTTGCACGTTCCCCAGCGTTAGTTCTGCATATGTCTGTATGGAAAAGTTGAGGGACGCGCACCCCCCTTCGAATAACACTTCTGGGTACCTTGTAGCACAATTTATCTGTTAGGTCAATACAATCAAATTTGTTACTGCATATGCCGTGCAATGTCATGACATCGAGTAACAGCCGCCTAGATTCCAAATCCAGTACGCCATACCGTCTCAATAGCTGCACGTAAGGAACCTTTGATTGGAAGCACTTATAGTTCATAGATCGTAAGAACTTCTTCTGCACCCTTTCAATTCTAGTACCATATTTGTCGTAGAAAGGGTTCCAGATCGGGACGGCATATTCTAACTGGGATCGTACCAAAGTCTTATAAAGCAGTAAGAACGTAGAGGGCCGCACCAAGTCACGTGACGATCTCATAACGAAACCATACATCTGATATGCCTTGTTCACTATATTGTCAACGTGTTTGTCGAAGTGCAGACTGGCATCCAGTGTGACTCCGAAGTCACGAACAAAACTAACTACATTTAAGAGTGCGTTATTAATTGAATAATTAAAATTTATTTTAATTTTCTTTTTAGTAAATGAGATAGCATGACATTTGGGGAGACTGAGAAACAGCTTGTTGTTGTTACAGTATGTATATAATCTATCTAGGTCCATTTGGAGAAATTATGTTTTTAAATTATGTTTTAATAAAATAATATTGCAACAATATTCTGCATATTTTTAATATAAAACCAGAAACCAGTTACGCAGAAATAAAATTGAAAATGTGACCAATTTGCAACACCGAAAAAAGGCTACAGTTTTGCACTAACCGAGCACAGCTCACACATTTTCATATTTTAATTTTTCAGTCTCTGGGGAAAGGACTTAATTGCTCATACTTTAGCTATTTTGTCTGAGGTCATACATGATTATCTTTTAAAATTTATTGCGTCTGCCAAGAGCTACGAAATTGTACAGTAAATCAGATTAAACAAGTCATTTTTCAAAGTATGAAAGTGTTACTTAGGTGGTATTTTATTTAGTGATGCTGAATGAGGAATTTGAAATGTTTGCTGTAAGTGTAAAAGGTTGGAAAATTTTGTCTAGGGTTTTTAGATAGAAGATATAAATGTGCTTGCGTTCAGTTTTTATTCTCTACTTGTTCATACGTATTTTTGCCTCGTTAGTAGGATTACCATCCGTCCGGATTAGTCTGGACATGTCCGGCTTTTTGGCCCCCCGTTTGGACTTTTTCAGAATATTAAACGAAAGGAGTTTTGTAGTAGTTGTTTTTACTACGGAACCTATTAATTTGTACCGAAAAAAGAGATATTAAAAGTAAAATGTCCGGAGTTTTTTGCAAATGTCCGGCTTATTGTCAGGACTTTTCTTACCACAAACAATACCAAGCGTTTAATAAATAGTTTTCTTTCGAAATGATCACAAACAATACCAACACATTTTCCAAGAAATACAGTACAAATGCTTAGTACACTTAAGCATTAATTAATTCATGACAATACACCCACAGACGATAAAATTATGTCCAGTACCTAAACTAGTAAACATCACTTCATACAAAAAAGGAAGAAACGCGTTTATGTCCCGGATACTTCAACCACAATAGCACAACGGGATCGGGTAGAATCCGACCTTTGCCAACATGTTACTTTGATAGCGACAAAGCCGTTTCGCGTTTAGGTCTAAATCCAAAACAAATTTTTCCGTATTTTCTAAGACTGTTTTTACAAGCTTTTATTTAGTTTCACCTGTCCCGATGTTCAATGGTGTCTGTAATTTATTTATTATTATTTTGTATACTAACCAATCAATGGATTCTGTCTGAAATACAAGATTTTATTTAAAAAAAATATGTAATCAAATCTTGCAAGTTAAATTTGATCCACTTTCCGGTTACCGATTGGGCTGAAATGTTGCATGCACATGCAACATAATAATTTTGTATTGTCGCCCGATTTACACATGTAAATCGGTTTTGTATTGTCGCCCGATTTACACATGTAAATCGGTTTTGTATTGTCGCCCGATTTACACATGTAAATCGGGCGACAATACAAAATTATTATGACATGATAACCAGGGTTTGATGATGGAGCTGGAAGATGGCCATTGGAACTCAGTAAATAAACGACATAACCCCCATAGAGTTTGGGCTCGTTTGATTCATCGTGACGAGTACTTTGGTGCTAGATGGTAACCAGGGTCTGATGATGAAGCTGGAAGATGGCCATGGGAACTCGGTAATTAAACGACACAACCCCATCGAGTTTGGGCTCGTATGATTCGTCTTGACGAGTACTTTGGTGCTAGATGGTAACCAGGGTCTGATGATGAAGCTGTAAGATGGCCATAGGAACTCGGTAATTAAACGACATAACCCCATCGAGTTTGGGCTCGTATGATGCGTCTTGACGAGTACTTTGGTGCTAGATGATAACTAGGGTCTGATGATGGAGCTGGAAGATGGCTATAGGAACTAAGTAAATAAACGACATAACCCCATAGAGCTTGGGCTCGTTTGATTCATCTTGACGAGTACTTTCGTGCTAGATGATAACTAGGGTCTGATGATGGAGCTGGAAGATGGCCATAGGAACTCAGTAAATAAACAACATAACCTCATAGAGTTTGGGTTCGTTTGATTCATCTTGACGAGTACTTTGGTGCTAGGTGGTAACCAGGGTCTGATGATGTAGCTGGAAGATGGCCATAGGAACTCGGTAATTAAACGACACAACCACATCGAGTTTGGGCTCGTATGATTCGTCTTGACGAGTACTTTGGTGCTAGATGGTGACCAGGGTCTGATGATGGAGCTGGAAGGTGGCCATAGGATATCAGTAATAAAGCGACACAACCGCGTCGAGTTTGGTTCGTCTTAATGAGTGGACCGTTATCGATGTGTGGTCAGTGGTGGTGGTTTGGTAGAACTTATTTTCCAAAAAATGGGGTCGCATATTCACCCCATCTTTGGGAAAATAAATTCGTTCGTTAACGGAAAAATACTGCTACGCGCTTCGAACTACGCCGTAGTCAATCTCGTATCAAAAATACTAAAAAGTTAAAAAAAAAATTAAAAGAAAAAAAAAATTAAAAACAAGCTTTTATACGCAACATGGAAATTAATTAAAAACAAACCTAAATGTACAAAGTCTCAATATATAGAGGCCATTCAACTGAATGGCGCTATGATAGAAAAACCTGAAGAAATAACGGAAGCTTTTAATAATCACTTCATTGATACTACAAATATAGACATAGCTAAAAATAAAAACAATATCACAAAGAACACTAGCAATGGGTGTAATAGTTTATTTCTCGAACCTTGCACACCCAATGAAATCAACAAAATAATTGCATTACTAAACAATACCAATGCAGTGGGATATGATGACATTTCCACCCACATAATAAAATCATGTGCCGATATATTGTCTCCTATAATAGCTCATCTTGTTAATCTAAGCTTCGATGAAGAAAAGTACCCGAATAAACTAAAGTTCTCGGTTGTAAAACCATTACATAAAAAAAATAATAAACATCATTTAAACAATTATCGTCCAGTGACCTTGATACCTATCATTTCAAAAATATACGAAAAAGCAATGTATAATCGAATTGTCTCATTCATATCCAAATACAATATAATAAGTACAGAACAAAATGGTTTTCAAAAAGGAAAGTCAACCGCACTAGCTTGTTATCAATTAATAAAATCGATTACTGAGAATATAGATAAGAAGATACCGGTCACTGCAATATTTTTCGACATGACCAAAGCATTTGACTTGTAAAACATAATATACTGTTAGATAAATGTAAGAGGTACGGGATAAGAGGAAAAGCGTTGAACTGGCTAAAAGATTATCTAACTAATAGACAACAACGGGTTGAAATATTAGGCGTTAATGAAGACAGGGAAGTGATAAAGTATAAATCTCAATACAGGACGAATAGATATGGCGTGCCTCAAGGTAGTATTTTGGGGCCATTGCTTTTTCTTCTATACATCAATGATTTGCCAACAGTGACGAAGAATGAGTGCGTGTTGTTTGCAGACGACATCTCATTGATAGTAAAAAATGACAGCAAAAATTATCAATTTGAGGATAAAATAAATGCTGCTGTAGAAGCTATAATAGAATGGCTTGAACAAAATAATTTATGTGTGAATGTTTCCAAAACAAAATATATTAATTTCTCTAATTACAAAATGACAAATGAAGCAATGAAAATTATTGGGGGTGATAATGAAATTGAAGAAGTTGACCATACGAAATTTTTAGGCATAGTAATTGACAAAAATTGTAATTGGAAACAACAGATCGAAAATATATGTAATAGGCTAAACAGCTTTACATTTGCACTAAGAAATCTCAGGAAAACTGTTGGACGTGATGCCGCTCTATTGGCTTATCATGGATATGTCTCAACTGTGCTAAGATACGGCTTGATCATATGGGGCAATTCCACTAACAGCATTAAGGCATTTATTGTGCAAAAAAAGTGTTTACGAGCTGTGTTTGGTGTAGACCCATTAGAATCCTGCAGACCTATTTTTAAAAAACATAAATTACTAACATTAGCATGCTTATACATACTGGAAATGGGAGTTTTTGTAAAAAAACATCCTCACCTATTTCGTACAGCCGATAGCGTCAATGTTTATAAAGTGGGCAAAATCTCAAGGGATCCAACAAAATTGGCAATGTCAAGATGTAGAACAGCGTACTGCCATAAAAACACTAGTCGAATGGCAATAGACATATATAATAATATACCAAAGGTTATTAGAGAGCTGAGAACTAGCTTATTTCAAAAGCATCTCAGAGCATGGCTTATCGAAAATTGTTTTTATACTATTAAGGAATTTATGAATTCTAGGACAAATGGTAAAGTTGCATGACATAAAATTAAATTGACATTTTGATTTTAAGCTATTTAACAATTTGTAACTTAGTTTCTTTGGTTGTATTTTGAAAGCTATTATTTATACACTTATTTTGTAATTTAATTATTTTTATTTGACATTTTTTATTTGATTTGTAGACGATCCTTGATTTAATACATTTTTTTTTTTTTGACATTGGAATTCAATCATGTAGTTTAAATTGATTTAATTAATTAGAACTTTATTTGACATTTTTGATTTGATTTGTAGACGATCCTTGATTTAATACATTTTTTTTTTTGACATTGGAATTCAATCATTTAGTTTAAATTGATTTAATTAATTAGAATTATTATTATTGTCACAATATTTGCATGCCGAATTTAGTAGGCGGAATATGAAGAACTATTGTGTGTGTTATAAAATCTGTAAAATACCATATTTCAGGCAAATAAAGAATCTAATCTAATCTAATCTAATCTATTACTTGTTAATAAAAAGAACTAAAAAGTTAAAAATAATTTAAACCTGATAAGAAATACCCAATTTTTTATAAATTAAAGCGTGTTACATTGTGATTGCAAAAGAAAAATAATGAAGGTGTAATATGCTAAATGTTCTTTAATGTTCCATCAAAATGTAACACGCTTTTATTTATTAGAGTTTATTTCGAGCCATTTGGGGTTGAAACACTAGGGCCATGAGGTCCGAGTGCCCACTTGGTTTTTCGAGATATCGCCAAGCGGTTAGTCGACTCTTCACGTGATCAGAGGGCTGGCCTGTTTCTTGGCCAAAGAATTAGCATCGTCATACAATGTGGCAATGCTGCCAGCCTTTTGGGCACTGTTCCTGTTGACAGCGATGCGGACGAATTTTTTGATGCCCTATGATTCTTTTGCTTATTTTTTATATGTATTATTAAATCATGTTACTTAATAAAAGCGGTTTCAGTTACTTAATATAACTGAAACCGCTTTCTTATAATAATATTATTAAAATTGACGACAGTATTACTAATCTTACCCTCAAGATAATACTAAATCCTATTACCAACATTTAAATGTTTCTGAAACGGATAAAATAATTTTAATACAAGTTTCGTAGCGCTACGAAGTGCTACGCGGCGTAGGCGTTTCGTAGCAGTTCATAGAAGACATTAATCAATAATGACTCCTTTTTTCTTGACTGCTTGAAATGTTTGTGAGTACTAAAATCTAGTATAATTATAATATAGAGTACTTAATTGACACTTTATTAATGTAGTTTAGTATCGGAACCTTAGGATATTATAAAATCATTTTGGGATTTATCTTTCCATTACTCATTGGTTAGTATTTTAAGTGGGTATATATACGTTGAGCTTAGACCATTATAACATACAATCTTGAAGTATCATTTTAAGGAATAGTTAAGCTTTTTAGGTTCCGTACCCAATAGACGGACGGACAGTGGAGGCTTAGTTGGTTTTATTACGGACACACACTTCCCTGTGTTTGGTATTCCAGCTTATGGCACTCGTGGGTTGCAGCTAAAAATCAGCGTCAGGTGGTACACTTGTGTTGTCATCTGACATTATGCTGAGCTGAGGCCCTTTTGGCATTATAATCTTCGTTTTTGTTTTTGTAGTTTTAAGGTGTCATTTTGTGTAATGCCAGTAAATGCATTTTTCTTTCTTTCTTTCTTTTACACCCTGTATTACTAAGCATCTACTGTCTGTCCGTCCGTCTGACTGTCAGCAGGCTGTATCTCATGTACCGTAATAGGTCGACAGATTAAATTTTTACAGATTGTGTATTTCTATTGCCACTATAACAACAAATAATTTAAAAAAATAAGTAAAGGGTGTCTCTATACAAGAAACGTATTTTTGTCGGTGTGTTTTGCCTTTTGGTACGGAACCCTTCTTATGCGAGTCCGATTCGCACTTGGCCAGTTTTATAATAAAGTTACTCCCTACTTAATTTTCAAAACTGGTTAAATACAAACGTACATTGTTAACCAATCACCAGTCTGGCCAATTAACGGTTTCTCAGTTTGTTTTAAAACACGACAGTACATTCATTACAAAACTTATGCCACTGTATGCAAACTATAGAAAGTTTTAATAACTGTCGTTTTAAATACAATTTAATGCTGCAACTTTAGTACTTCATTGTCCATGTTTTATTATAGTTTAACTGTTAACTGGAAACTACGTTTAAGTTATATTTATTCAAACATCGTTACACATTATTTATATTGTTGTATATTTCATCATCTGAATCGTGTGAATATCGTGTGCCTTATTTAACCTGGGTCAAATAAACCTATTTTCTTTATTTCTTATCCAACTATGTTGGGGTTGGCTTCCAGTCTAATCGGATGCAACTGAACACCTGTGCTTTACATAGAGCGACTGCTTTACTGACTTCCACAATCCAGTTGCTGTTTATATTTTTGCTTTTAAAATTTATTTTAGTTTCTTTTATTTCAATGTAAACATATAAATTATATTTTTAAACTAGCTTCTGCCCGCGGTTTCGCCCGCGTGAATGGCGGAAATTATCCCACGAGAACATTATTATTTACTTTCGATCCTAGGTATAAATACTGAGTTTCGAGTAAATCGGGCCGCGCGCTAAAATTCTGCCATACAAACTTTGAAATCCCCCAATCCCCTTTTAGGGGGTAGTTTAGAAAAACAAAAACATGAATAAGATTTTTGAAACAAACCTTGTCGTCCCCTTTTCCCACGACAGGCTTTGTTTTTAAAAAAGCGTTTGGTACTTTTCCATTGTACTCGTATGACTTATAGATTGTTTATACCCATTTTCGAGTTAAGGGAAGCAAGCAGTAAAATCCACCCCTTAAACTTTATTACCATTTTCCACCCCGGTAAGAGACATTTTTTTAAAAACCCTTCAAACACATACTTTTAATTTTTTGTTTTAAGTATGAGTACCGAGTTTCGAGTTAATCCGTCCGAGATTTTTCTTACCTTTTAACTTTCACCCCCTAAATCCTGTGTGAGGAGTTTTTTTTAAACTAAATGTGACCATCTGTATTAATTACAAATATTGCCAAGTATCAAGTTTATTAACCAAAGGAAAAAGATTTTTCATGTAAATTGAATCCCCGCTTTTCACTCCTACAAGAGTGGAATTTTGAAAACTCGTTTGGGATGTATTCATAACTTGACTCAAAGATTCGTTATACCAATTTTCGAGTTAATCAAGCCACGCATTATAATCCCCTCCTGTAAAATTAACTACCCCTTTTCACCCCGTCAGGGGTAGGTTTTCGAAAAACCTTGATACATGTTATTCTTTATTTTTGGTCTTAAGTTTAAACACTGAGTTTCGAGTTAATCGGACCGTGCGTTCAAATTCTTCCATACAAACTTTGAAACCCCCCAATCCCTTGTTAGGGGGTAGTTTAGAAAAAAAACTGGCAATCTTCATAATTTATTTAGATAAGTATTCGTGCCAAGTTTCAAGTTTATTAACTCAAGGCATAAGATTTTTCATACAAACAAAATCCCCCCAATTCACCCCCTTAGGGTGGAATTTCGAAAAATCCTTTCTTATTGGATGCCTACTCTTCACGAAGAACATATCCTCCTAATTTCATGTCTCTAGGACTAGCGGTTTAGGCTGTACGTTGGGGTATCAGTCAGTCAGTCAGTCAGGACTTTGAATTTTATATATATAGAAGAAGATATTAGAATATAAAAAGTATAAAAACATTTAAAAATCAGCCCAACGAGAGCCCCTCAGCCGATCGATCCTGTAAAAATCTCACCGTAAAAAGTTAAGTGAAGTGAGCTTAGAGTGAGCTATCAATAGTGTCAATCCCTAGCATTAGTTGGAATGGCAGCTCACTTCACCTAACTTGAGATGGTTACAGAATCGCACTGCTGATGTTGGTCGAGGCTCTTGGCAGTTAAGCCATTGGCTGTCACGACTAATTTATTTAATTATTAACTATCGTGAAACTGCGGTAATTTTTGACAAGACTCGTAGGTATAAGAAAACACAAAGACAGTTTCGTGCAAACAACAAAAAACAAAATCTCACATACATTCGAATCCATTTTTAACCAAATGAAGATAAATGGACTTCTCCCGATTCACTGAACTTTAACTTCCGATTGCCTTTCCATGTTAAAGCCCGGCTTGAGATGAAAATAACGTACGTTTTAACAGACGTGCATAAATATTACAGGTACCTATACAAGGTAAATATTGCTCCGTAAGCGCGATTTTTTACTGACATTACTATAGTAGCTATGCCAAACATTAGTATTAGAAGGTTTTATAGTTAGGATTTACCTTCTATCCTATATCTATGGGATTCACTCTAGAGTTTTTTAAGCTTTTGAACTGCATTACAACATTTTGGAGAAAAGGTTTTATTTGAGTATAGATATTATCGACATAATAAAAATCTTGATTTAATTCACTGACAAAACGCACAGCCTAAACCACTGGGTCTAGAGGCATGAAATGCTGTACAAAAGTTCCATATTAAAACGAAAGTGAGCGATACGGAAGAATTATTTAAAATGCATCCCCTAAAGGGTGTAAAATAGGGAAATATTTAACGTAGACGTAAATGTTTAATGTAGGAATGAAAGTTTGTGTGGAAGTTTGTCTTTTTTGCCAATGGGAAATCCCACCGGGCTTGTTTCTTAATAACCATAAACGTTTTTTCTTCGAAACAGATTCCGACGTTTTTTATCGAATAAAAAATTCAAAATGTTCGACTTTGTTTATTTAAAGTTGCAGTAAAATACATGAAACAAAATCTACATTTTATTTAGCGACATTTCACGACAGCTTTTCCGTTTCACAGACAGAACATTACCAACATTACCGCGCGAACAAATGTTTGCATGTCTACAAACCGAGGTTTAGTAAATAAAGCTCTCAAGATGAAAATAAACAATTATTTGGTAGCAAGACTCCAATTACTTTCATAATACTTATTTGACTCTATTTTTGCTAAGTAATTAAGAACATCTAATAAGAGCAATCAAAAAGTCGTGAAAATATTTTTGTTTTCGGGTGATTGCTGATTTCTTAATAAATAATATAATGTCCAAGGATATTATTATTATTAAGATAACAGACATAATCATAGTTAAACCTAGGGTAAATTTTAGATTATTATTATAAAAACGAAAAACCCAGTAACTGGGTTATGGAAGTCAGATAGGCATATAAAATACTGGTATTCAGCTGCATCCCGTTAGACTGGAAATTGACCCCAACATAGTTGAGAAAAGGGTAGGCAGTTGATGATTATGAAAACGTAAATGTTCATTGCTAAGTTCGTTGTTGCCATAATCCATACGCTTGGCCAGCAGATTGGCGAGATGACAGGAGAACGTTGCTCCCTTCGATTAATAATATCCATACTTCTTACTTCCATATTATAATACAATACTTTATGACATACTTCCTTAGTATAATACAATACTATATACATAATCGTACTAATATTATAAAAAGTTGTAAAAGTTTGTATATTTGGATGTTTGCTACCCAATCACGCAAAAACGGCTAAACGGATCGTTATTAAATTAGCCAGACAGGTAGCCTGGTGCCTGGAGAAGGTCATAGGCTACTTTACATTCTGGATCGCAGATGACGTCGCGAACAACAGCTAGTATAATATTATAAATGCGAATGTAACTATGTCTTGCAAGGGTAGCGGGATAGTCCGAAAGGGTTACCGCTGCCCTGGAACATAAATGGCTAAGGAAGGAACACGGGTGGGTTTTAGTCAGTAAGAGTCTGACACTCCCTTCCGCTCCACCCAGAGCGGGAGGGGTCATTTGACGATTTCCCATAATCCGACGCCCACCCGGGTAAAGCCACGAATAAAAGCTAGTAATTAATAAAAACACATGGTGTACATCTCAAACGACATGTATTGAGCTAGCTTCCCACACATTTTCCGTCCCTTATGTCAATATAATATGTATAAAAAGTAAAGTCAGAATGTATAAGAGCATCGTATTACTCCTACACTAAAAGCTATGAAATGGCAAAGTGACAACATCACTTCCTACGTATTAATGTTAGTCTACATATTCTTAAAAGAATACGTAGACATTGCGGCATTGCCATGCAACGTGGCAATGCCGCCAATGTCTTGGGTACATTGCCAGTCGACAGCGATGTGGATAAATTTTTCGACGCTATATTTTAGTTTGTAAAATTTTAGTTAATTTAGGATATTATTTTGTTATTTTAGTGTTATCTTGTAAATAAAAATATGTCTTCATATAAATTAAATCTTAAATATAGTTAAACATTCGAACTTGAAGACACCTCTTAAAAGTATCTACGTAATACCAAGAAGAAAAACTAATTCAAAAAAGTTTCATAGAAACTTCATACTAGAAGACTTTATACATAAATAAAAATCTAGTCTGATTGGCTCATTTTACTAAGGTCAGATATGTTTTATCCGTGGAACATAAATGACGTCTGACAGTTCTAATATAGAAAAACTGTCGAAAATACAACATTTATTCTCAGGATAAGACTTATTCTAGGTATAAAAGTTTGGTGAAATTAGCCCCTAAGGACGCTTCTACAGGGTGCATGTAACATGCACTACATATTCAGATACCTATGCAGTTTTTAAGCATCGTCTTTATTTAGGGGTCGTCAGAAGCCCGAAAGTCTGACAACCAGTCTTATCAAGGGGCATCGTTTTACCTAGTAACTGGGTTGTGCGGTCAGATAAGCAGTCGCTCCATATAAAATACTGGTATTGAGATGCATCCGGTTAGACTGAATGCTGACCCCAACATAGTTGGAAAAAGGCTAGCCAGATGATGATGATGATGATGATCGTGTTTATTGCAACAAAAAATGCTCGGGGCTCAGGTCTTGACTTAGCAACACTCGTATAGCCTACACCTTTACATAATTAAATTACCTACTTGTATCGTGTGAAACCCGCAGGAGTTAACTTGAGAACCGACCAGCCCTTCCCGCGACGTTACCGCTCTCGCCATCGACGCCTCAACATCGTGTGCTTACGTCATCCGAGCGAAGTCTCAAGTTAAGTCTTTCTGGTTGTACAAACGCTCTATCTTTAACAGTTTTGACTAGGATAAACTCAATATTATTTAAATGTGCTGTCGCCATTTTTTACGGAATACAATATAAAAAAAATCGAGCTTCAATTTTTTTTTATCCAAAAAGTTACGTCACACACGTGTCGCAAAAACGTGTAGCAACAAAATAAATTTCACAGCGATATACAGCCATTTTACAATAAAAAAACATGCAACAAAGTCGTTGTTATTTTTGTCACAAATGTATTCTTTATAAAAATATTGCGTGACAACAGAATTCTGATGGCAAGGTGATTCAGTTTCATCGTTAAGTTTACACAAAGCGTCTGTGAGATATCTCTGCATACTTTGTCTTAGACGATATTGTGTTGCTTTATTTATAAAGACACTGCTTTGGCTTGATTAAACGGAGATATATTAAGATGTTGTTTTGAACTTTCACCTAAAATGGTACTAGTAATAATATATGAGAATAATTAATGAGATTTTTCCACTACAGGGCAATGACTTTTCTGATACAGCTAATACGTTATCACGCGTGCTGCTTGCGTGTTGAGTATTTTAGGACCTTGAGACGCACACCGCATTTGCACCTGTTCGTTATTTCTTTTAAAGTGTGTCAGAGTGGGTAGCGGGATCGTCCGAAAGGGTTACCGCTGCCCTGGAACATAAAGGGCTAAGGAAGGAACACTACATACTTCCTTAGTATAATACAATACTTTATACATAATCGTACTAATATTATAAAAAGTTGTAAAAGTTTGTATATTTGGATTTTTGTTACCCAATCACGCAAAAACGGCTAAATGGATCGTTATTAAATTAGCCAGATAGGTAGCCTGGTGCCTGGAGAAGGTCATAGGCTACTTTACATTCTGGATCGCAGATGACGTCGCGGACAACAGCTAGTATAATATTATAAATGCGAATGTAACTATGTCTTGCAAGGGTAGCGGGATCGTCCGAAAGGGTTACCGCTGCCCTGGAACATAAAGGGCTAAGGAAGGAACACGGGTGGGTTTTAGTCAGTAAGAGTCTGACACTCCCTCCTGCTCCACCCAGAGCGGGAGGAGTCATTTGATGATTTCCCATTCTGAAGAAAAAAAAAAAAAAGTGTGAGAGTCATTTTAATTCTTCGAAATAAGTTTTTTTTTTTGTATCATAATCAGCATATATAATGTTCCCACTGCTGGGACACGGGCCTCCTCTAGGTGGGAGGGAGTGAGCTGTAATCTTCCACGCGGGCCCAATGCGGGTTAGTAGATGTCACTAGGATTCCTCACAATGTTTTCCTACACCGTTTTGAGAGCAGCGTTGCAGTGTTGTTTTCTTTTTGTATACAAGGTCAAATTAAGTTAACTAGCGAAACTCCACAGACGTGATGGATATCTGAACATGATAAAACAAATAAGGAATTAATTCGATAATTTTTTTGGGTTCATCGACCACAGGGTGTAGTCTTGAAATATCAGTTTAAAAAATCTGTTTTTTTTTTCGCTTAATCTTTACAGCTCAACACGATAAAACAAAAGAAAACAGATTTTCTCAACTCATACGTCAAATAACAAACTGCCAAAAAAGCCATCTTTTCTTTTTATTTTTGTCACGCCCGCAGAATCTCTAGCTAATTTAATATGACTCTGTATTTGCGTAATATTCATGTACCCAAATGTGTTATCACTTCAACGTGCTTTTGTGTTGTGCTATTTCTTTTAAGTACACCAAATCGAAGGTTTATCTATCTAACAAAACAATTTCCTTACTATGTCTCCCTTTGCGACGTAAGTCAATGAAGATGAAGGTCTTCTTTTGCGACGTAAGTCAATGAAGGAAGGTTAACTAAGACACGTCAACGTTGTAGAAGTCGAATTCGTAAAGGACAAGTTTGAAAGTTTCAACTAACTTTGTACAGACGCCAGCAGGTCAAGCTACCCGAAACTATCAAATTTTCCCAGTCAACCTTGAACCTTAATGCTTTAACGATAAAGTTGAAAATCTATTTAAAAAAATTGACAGATTGTAGTAGCTTGATGTGCTGGCGTCTGTACCTACTTATGAAGCTAGTTATAGAGGGAGCAGTGGTGGCCCAGTGGTAACAGCCCCGACTTACGAGTTGTAGGTCGTGGGTTCGAACCCAGACAGGCGCTTAACTTTGTGTAAATAATTTCATCACCACTAGGGAATGCAAACCGGTTTCACCGAAAACCGAAAACCCGGTTTTTCGGAAGATTTGAAATTATTAAAAAAACCGGTTTTTTATTTCACGTTTCCGGTTTTTCGAGTTTTTTATTGTTTTCAAATGGCAACACCCAACACCACGTGTCAGTCAAAACTATGAATTTGGTGTCAGCCATTTTGTTTTACCAACCGTTGCCAACGGTTGCTAGTGAAAAGATTCAAGATTCCAAATTTTTTATTTGTGGAAAAAGACGTTGTTTATTGTAGCATTAGTAATTTGGTAACATTTAACTGTTTTCAATAGTTGAGTGAAGGTGTTTAGTGAATTTGTCGTGCAATTTAGTTATTTTTGTAAGTATTTGACATTTATAGTATGTACTTAGGTTAGGTACAAATTGCTATTTTTAAATGTTAAGATATTCACACAGTGTGCCACACAATGCTTTATATTATAATTGTGAAAGTTTGATTGTTAGCATGTTTTTTACTTTTTCACACAGAAACAGCTAGAATCTAGATAGATTTGGATGAAATTTGGAATAGAGATAGCTAGGCTATAAGGCTACCTACATAGCCTACTTTTAATCCCGAAAAAATGATGTTCCACTTATTCTACGCTGCCGAAGTCTCGGGCAGAAGGTAAGGTAGTAGTTAATTTATAAAACAACGTTTTTGTAATGATAGGCATAGGCCGTTTGCCCATCGCCTACGAAACTGATTTGCCTTTGTTTCCTTACCTAACTTTTACAGTATGCCCAGGAAGTGCCTGGATCAGCCTGGAACATTATATTTTCCTTCCTCTCCCAGTCCAGTATAATTCTTGTTAATTTCATAATTAAACAGATCAAGTTATTGTTCTTGCTTGTCGCTTTCAGATTACTATGGATGACTTTGTAGAAAACATCAGAAAAACTGAGGATAAAAACAGCGTGTGGGGTCATTTTTTTAAATCGAAATCAAAATACAAGTATTGCAATAAAATACTTTTGTGGTCTGGAGGTTCAACTTCATCTTTTTAATACTGTTGATTAATATTGTACCTACTAAGGTGAAGCACAAAAAGCAAATAAACCTTTTACTTAAACAAATTTCTGCATTTTCATTGAAATTTAGAATACTTATGTATTTATTTTTAATAGATACGTTTTTATTTAATTATTGAAAATATGCAAGATGTAGGCGGCCTGAATTTCACAAGTAGTTTAAAAAAAACTTAGACCAAGAAAAAAAAAAACCGGGTTCACCGAAAACCGGTTTTTTTAATACGAAACCCGAAAAAAAAACCGGGTTTTTATTTTGGCCGGTTTTGCATTCCCTAATCACCACTACTCTCAAAACGGTGAAGGAAAACATCGTGAGGAAACTGGCATGTCCTAGAACAATAAATTTGAAGAAATGTGACATGTTGATTATGTATAAATATGGCAAGCAATAAATTAAGGCGATTGAATCTTGAGGGCCACCTACGTGTTTGATTCGTAAATTAAAAACACACCCAACAAATCGCTTTCATAAAAGGTTTTAAAATTATCATACTGAATTAGCATAGCATTTAAGCACAATGAGCCTATAATGTTCCCACTGTTGGGACACAGGCCTCCTCTCTTCGAGATGGAGTGTGTCTGTGAGTAATCCACCACGCGGGCCCAGTACGGGTTGGTAGATGTCACATATCTTCGAATTTTTAGTTCTAGGACATGGCGGTTCCCTCACGATGTTTTCCAAAGTGTGTGCTAAAGTCAAGAACAAATTTTATTTTTAAGTCTAAGACGGATTTACTCGTATAAACGTTACTAGCGCGTACTTTGGGTAAGCGTTATTCCTGTCACTGTCGCAAAACCATCATTGTCTGCCTAGCCTTTTCCCAACTATCTTGGGGTCAGCTTCCAGTCTAACTGGATGTCATTATCACTGTCGCACAACCGTCAAACCACAAATTCAAGATACAGACTAGAACATGTCTACAATCCGTTCACAGTTATTTTACCTCTGACAGCAGCAACCTTATTGCAACAAAAATAAAGATCACAATGAATTTGACAGACTTGTCAATGACAGCAACCCAACAGTAACCTTATTATAAAGAAAATAAAGATAATTGTGATTTGGACAGTGATGCAAAATCAGAGAGGAAGTCAAAATGACGTGTATAGATGATGAGAAAAATGGCGTTGATATTGTGCGATGAAAATAAGTTAAACCCCGGTCAAAGGCAATTTAAAAGTGATAACACATTCTCAAAGACGGCAAAGCCTCTGAATGATGGGTAGCGGGATCGTCCGAAAGGGTTACCGCTGCCCTGGTACATAAATTAGTCAGTAAGAGTCTGACACTCCCTTCCGCTCCACCCAGAGCGGGAGGGGGGGTCATTTGATGATTTCCCATCCGCAAAAAAAAAAGCCTCTGAATGATGCTATAAGCTGAATTTTCCGACAGAGGCTGAAGAATTATTTTTATTGAACCATTTGTAAGCATTCAAAAGATACTGTCTGACGATGAACCGATTTAAGTTTAAATGTTTGGACTAGTTTTTATACTAGACTATCTATCTAGAGGTACTTCTGATAAAGCTTTGTTCAGTTGGCAATCGATAGTTGCGTTTGACAAATCTGATCATAAGGCGTTGACATCGATGACTGATGCACACAATAGTTGATTAAGGGCTGATTTTTCCAACGGCAGGCGGCGGCGGACGAATAGTTTTGACATAAAGCTCGACTAAAATGTATACTTAAAGACCTTATTGTAATACTTGTGTTCACAAATAAAGAATGATTGATTGATTGAATTTTTGACATTTCTTCCATACAAAAACTGCCAGAAGTCAATTTTATTCCATAGTTAAAAGTTATCTGTCGATTGAAAAATCAGCCCTAAGCTTTTTTAATAGTCAGATACTTATATCTGAAGAACAAATATGATAGTTTGAGATTATTTTCTATGCTGCTGCTAAAACCTATCAAACCACAATATTTATCCTTCAGACAAAAGTATCAGACTATTGAAAAATCAGCACAAAGATTGTTAATAGTGGTAGATTGCCAGTTCCAGCTGTCACACCATGTCTGTGATGATTGGTAAACCAAAGAATAGCAACCGCCTTTGATACTGTCTGCAAAACCTTTGAAAACAGATTGAGAATGACAAGTAACGTACATAAATCTACATTATTCTAGCATTTGTTAGAAAGTATCTGAGCAAAACAGACAGTACATCTCATTGTATCAATTAATTCACTATTTACCAAGAGAACAATATTTGACATATGTTCTAAGAATTCTACAAAAATACTCGATTGAAAAAAAAAACAAATATAAGCAGACTATAAGGTAAACGCACCTTCGCTCGATTGACTTTCAAGCTAAAAATACACTTGCCTAATGTGGACAATTTTAGATCAGTCCCCTCCGTTCATATACAGTGTGATACACAGCAATTAACGTGGAACAGAAATAACTCGACGGATTTATATTGTTTTATTAACTACTGCCACGTTGGTCTAGTGATCGCGAGCGCTACTGCTGACTATGAGTTCCTGGGGTTGATTCCCGGGTCGGGCAAAGTGTTATTAGGGATTTATATCAAGGATTTCTCAGTAGCAGCTCGGAGTCTGGATTTTTGCCCCGGTTGATGGTAATCGGTTCGCCCCCTATTACATGGGAATAACATAACTGGCGAAATGTACGTGACCTATAGGTGCACCTCTACTTAACCCCTTGGGGCTTACAGGCGTGATGTTATGGTATGTGTATTTAGAGTTAATAATATCAACCTCTTTGCTAGAAATGTGATTGCAGTTTAAAAAAAACACGCCACGTAACAAAAGGGCATTCATCACTATGATTTAAATGTCTCATACAGGAAGCATAATTTCTTAATCATCGTAAGGAAATGATGTTAAACCCTTTTTAGTACGCAGGTCTCACAACATAACTTTAAAGTACATTATTAGGGACACATTATTAATCCCTTGAAAAGCAGTACAAACAGAAACATCCCCGAACAAATCTTAAAGCGACGTCTCGCCCTGAATTTACAAGTAGACACAGCAAAACTTTCTAAAACCTAGACTGAAGTCAAATATCTTACAATTCGTGAAGCTGAATAGTTACAGAACAAAGAAATGTTTGTTTCTCGAAGCTGTGAAATGGTAAACAGTAAAATGTTGAAGATTCGTTGAATTTAAACAGGATTCCTTTTGTATCTTGGTCATAAGGATTGACATGACAGGCCGATTTGTTAGAGACGTTTGGGTTCTTCCAGCTGACACTTTTAGGCAGTATCGGAATGACGCATAATAAGCCGATAATGTTTCCACTACTGGAACACAGACCTCCTCTCTGTGAGAATGAATGGGCATCCATTACGCTGGCCCAGTGCGGGGTTGGTGAATGTCACATGTCTTCGAATGTTTGGTCCTAGGACATGCCGGTTTCCTCACGATGTTTTACTTCACCGTTTTTGAGAGAAATGTTGATGAAATAAATAACACAAAGTAAAGCGCCTGCCTGGGTTCGAACTTACGACCTACAACTCATAAGTCGAACCCGTTAGCACAGGGCCACTGCTCTCGAAAAAATACTGGCCTGAAAATATGACCGCTGCAAAAATATTAAAAATTGACAGTGAAAGCATGAATCAAGCCAGACATTGATTCAAAAGTGAATAATGGACACTTTTCTAGCATGCTCATTCACTTTTCAGTCGTTACTTTCAATGGATAGTTATACACCCTTACATTTTGATCGTTTAATCTTTAAAAGGGGTCATTGTACTCATCATTATTTATTTATTTATTTATTTAAAAGTAGGAGAACCAACAGCTAAACCAAATTAATAACAATATGAACAACTTCGAGACAACACTCCGAGAGTGCCGGCAGAAGTGAAAATTTTTTGATATTTTGGAATACGGTCTACTCTCCCTCCGTCTTACGAATTTTCGATCAGGTCACATGTCCTGACGCGAGCTCCGTCTTACGAATTTTCGATGTGTGTGTCCTGACGCGAGTTTAACATTTTTACCCATCACAACAAAAATGCACAGAAGTTTTCACTTCAAAAATCTGTTGATGAACATAAATGTATGCTGATCAGCTGGTTTTTCTTTCATAATGATGACCCCTTTTAAGGATTGTAACGATCAAAATATAACGGTGTTTATAGGTATACGTGCTTTACAATTCCAAAGCCCCAATTCATAACAGGCCTGGCTTACCTATATTTAAATTCATAGTTTACGCTCCAGTAATAATCTGAACGTGTAAGTTTGGAACCTACCCTGTGGTATCACAGGGAAAACTGAAATGTAGGTAAACCAAACATACTTATTATTGTATAAAATAAATACGCAAATATTAGCATATTGTCATATGAATATTTAGTTGCAAGTACTCAGAACTGGAAAAATTATAGGTTATACTTCACTTCCAAGTAATCGAAATGACAAATTAAGGTTCCAACATTTGTTTAGGATACTTATAATAATAGAATCATAAAAAAAAGGTCGTATAAATAATTTATATCAAAAAATAGGATCAAATCATAAATTGAGTGGTTCTAAGTATTATATCGGCTTTTTACGCACTGACAATATACTTATTTAAGGTAACAAAGGCAGAGGAATTACTCACACAAAAAAGGATTCATTTTTATGCCTTCAATTTCAATAAATCAATCTTCCTAGCCATTTTACGTTGGTTGGTTTTTTATGTTGGGGTTGGTTTCCAGTGTAACCGGATGCAGCTGAATGCCAGTACTGTACATGGAGCGACTGCCTATCTGACCTCCACAATCCAGTTACTGAAACTAGAGATCCAGTTGATAAGACTGGTTGTCAGACTTTCTGGCTTCTGATTACCCGTACGACTGTCAATGATCTACGAATGACAGCCGGGACCAACGGCTTAACGTGCTTTCCGAGGCACGGTGGGGTCTCGATATGTAATGGATAGTCACTCATCCACAGCTGACAGCGGCAAGCGTTGCTTAACCGTCGATCGACCAGTGCGGCTTATTATTTAGCTACAAGCTTCTCAATGCCTTCAAAATCTAAATCAAAAGTCATTTATTCAAATTAGGCTGAGAATTAATACTTGTCGAACAATTTCACTAATTTCTTCAATTATCAGCTGGCAATAATTCGATAAAATTTTTGAATAACGAACGTTATCTAAGTCTATATTGACTCTAAACATCAGTTCCAAAACTTTCGCGGCCCAGTCCTGCCATTTTAGTTACCTATTGAAACTTTAAATCACAGTTATGACAGGAATCCGATTCGGGCCGCGATTGGGCGAATGTTTCAGATATCGAGCTGAAGAGTTTGACAGCGCTAGGTAGATTATTGAGGTAAGTGAGCCCGCTTCAAAGAGGTTTTGAATTAATTGTGGTTAAAACTAGGGTATATTGGAAAACTAAAATAAACATTATCAATTGTAACCTGTAACAAAACTGAACTAGGCCGTACTGTGTTAGGTATATTGATGTCGAGATTCCAAATAGTAATATTATTTCCAAACTTCAGCTCACGTTACACATCAATGAGGTCTGAACCTTAAACTAGCGGTCTAGGGGGGGATTTATTGTACTTATTTTTTTTTTTACTACCCTACGCTTTCCCACTCCTGGGCAAAGGCCTCCCTCCACTGCTTCCACCTTCCGCGAGCCCGCGCGTCCTCCTTCCAGTTTTGTCGGAACCTATCCAGCTCGACCCCCCATCTCCTACGTGGTCTCCCGCGACCCCGCCTCGCTGTCTCAGGGCACCAATTCTGTGCTATTTAGGCCCAGTTTGTCCGGCATGTACTTGTGTAAAGGCTGATTTTCAATAGTTAAATGACTTTTATCTTTTATCTTTTTATTCTTTTATCTTTTATCTTTTTTCTTTTATATATATATATATGTTTATATATTTTTGTATTATGTATTTATTTAAGTATACTCAAGTATTTATTTTTTTTTTTTTTTTGCGTTATATGTGTAGGTATATTTAATATTTTTGTTTTAGACTTCACACATTCATATTTTTCTCTTCTTGTTCTCACACACTATTGTCTACATTTCTTTTTTTACTTCTCCTTTCGCAGGTCTGCTGGAAGAAATTTCTTAAGAAATAAGCAGTACCTTTGTACTCATATTATGTTTATGTCATATCAATATGTATTTTTCATACCACTTGCTCAAAAAAGTGACATTCTATGCCACAAAAAGCGAACATAACAATAGTCATTTTTAATCTGTTAAAAACAGGGAAAGAAAATTGTACTGAATTTCATTCATCCTCTAGAGGGAGAATGTGATTTAAATTTGGAATACTTACCGAAATTTATACTAAACTACATCTGTGTTTACACCATTGAGTTTGTATATAAAGCATTATACATCTTTTTGAAAAAGGAATACGCATTTATTATGCATTTATGATTATTAAATAAAATTACGAAAACCGACGAGGCCGTATGAGCTTGATGCCTTTGCTTTTCCGACAAAAAAATATTAGTCCAGGAATTTGCCAAGTTCCTCAGACGCAAGAACAGAGAAATATTTAAATCAACTCATCAACAATAAATGTACCAAAAAAAATGTAACTCTCTCTATCAATAATTGGACCAATGTTTCCAATGTTAACTTTTACTTTTAATTGTCATTATTTTTAATAAATGCTTATCTCATATTATTATTGTGTTAATTTTTTCGTAAATGGTACGAAAAGTAGAGTATTTTCCTCGGTGATAAAGCTGTCTTAGTCTTGGGTGAACTTAAATCCCTCGCTACACTCAGGACTCGTCTTAAATCTCTCGCTTCGCTCGTGATTTAAGTTTTTAACACCCTCGCTACGCTCGGGAGTAAACCTCGAGTCCTTCGTTACGCTCGCGATTTAAATCGTCACCCGCGATGGAAGACACTGCTTTATCCCCTTGGTTAATAATCTACTATTTCTGTGTGTACATAAATAATAAAATAAATAAATAAGAATAAATCTGACAGTTTGACATATTCTTTATACAAAAGCTGTCAAACCGCAATATTTATTCCTTAGATAAAAATTATTTGTCTCTTGAGAAATCAGCCCTGAATTGTGTTTTGTGATTTATATGAATTGAATAAATTTTACACATAAATAACAAAAAACAATGTTACATCATTTTATGGACAGCTTAGGTATATACAGACGCCAGCACATCAAACTACCCGAAACTGTCAAATTTTTCCAATCAACTTTGAACTTAATGCTTTAGCGATAAAGTTGAAAATCTATTAAAGAAATTAACAAATTATAGTAGCTTGATGTGCTGGCGTCTGTACAAAGGCGAGCTTAACCCAGAAATGGTGCTCTTCCCTTAATTCGTATAGAATAATATTAGTATAGCATACCTGCATCAATGTCTTAATGAAGACTGTTTGCGAAAGGCGAAGAACCGGGTTTTCTGGTGACAATTAAGACAGGCTCGCTCACGTCCAGCAGTGAATGAAGATAGGACCTTACCTAAGTAGTTGCTTTTGTTGGGCAGGGAAATAGTTTTGTCACAACTTGCTTTACATATACAGAATTCATTTTCACATATCATTACGCCTTGTTTCCCCGAAGGGTTGTGCAGAATTCCCAAATTCCAAATTGAATTCATTATCTAGGTACAATTTTTAAGGCTGACTGTACTTTTCTTTTTTTTAATTAACGAACCAATTTCACACGAGTGATTCGAAGGACTTTGGCCATGTTGCGGCCTGTGCCCGCATGGTAACCGCCGCGGCGTGGCGGCCGCCCTGCGTCATCAACAGGCCATCTCCGCTGAACCAATCGGAGCGCCGCCACGACCATCGGAAGAGAATCACGCCATACCACAGCGGACCAATGGCGACGCGCCACCTGCGCGACGGGACGGCGGCGGGGGGCACCGGGCGAGGGTCCGCGATCTCGCGAGAAAAAACGATCGTTCACTTGCTCCAGCGCGGCTCCAACGATCGGTCAACATACGCATAATATTGTAACGGGTCCTAGAATTCTGTAATCTTTAATCTTGTACACGTCAATTTAAAGTCTAAATAAGTATTGGTTTGTTCTATAACGGTATTTTATTTAGTCTCCCAACACACCTAAGCATAGGCGTCAACAAGTGGCGACCGTGACAGGACCCGTTGCGTTAAATTTAAAAATCGAATCTTCGAGAAGCGTCGGCCGAAATTTCATCGCGTGGAGCAAGTGCCGCAGCCCGCCATCCATCCAGCCGGGCTGCGTAATCAAGAAACCGAAAATTCATCGCGTGGAGCAAGTGCCGCAGCCCGCCATCCATCCAGCCGGGCTGCGTAATCAAGAAGAAGGGGAGCGCGGACGAGCTGCTGTGTCCAGGGAGGCTTCGGACGGTGACGGCGGGTCAAACTCAACACGTCTGCCGAAGGTCTAGCCCAGGAGAGTAAGCCCTGATCCATTCATTTCCTTTCTTTAATATTTTTCCTGTGTGCCCTCGCGCTGTGAATCAGTGCGCGGCTTGCTGCTCGAACGTCAAACGGGAAAAGGGGCCATATCTTTTCCTAATTTGCAGGTTAATTGCACGTGGGTTGAGCTGGCTTATGCTTGGCTAGGCGCTAAGCTGCAAATTTTCCACTCTAGTCGAATCATTTGTATGTTCGTGTGCACCTACCCGCTTAAGTTCATAATCATAAATGTAATCCCACGTAACGCATAACCTCACTTCTGGCGATATTGTAAAACGCAAGCTAGCATTTTAAGCTGCACGCATTGTTTTTCCTACCCACCCCATATTCATGCACGCGTGTGAATCAAGTGCACGCAACCAATGCTTGGTGAACCAGCCATCCTGCCGACTATTTCAGAGTTCCGGCCATACGGCAACTGTTCCGGTGCAGAACCCGCGCAGCCAGCACAGCGGATTCCCTCGACGCGTCGACTGCATTAGCGGCGGCCGGCCGACGGCACGCTACAACGCGGAAGTCGTACCTGGGAACACGTGTCGGAGCGACGCCTAACATTGTCAGGTTCACTGCACATTTATCTATTCAGCTCATTGTATTGCATTGTGTTTTGTGTTTTGTATTTCGATAGACAATAAATAGGTCTCGTTGATAGCAAAATGACCAGTGTAGATACCGACCTGAAGGTCAAAATTAAAGAATTAATTAGAAAGCGTGGCACCATAAAGGGTAGATTAACAAAATTCATAGACTATTTAGGTACTATGCAGAACCTGGAGCCTAAAGAGGTTGCCAGTGTTCAAGTTAAGGAAATTTCTTTGAGATTAGCCAAATTTCAAGAATTATTTAAAACATTTGACGAATTACAGTCAGAAATTGAAATATGTTGCTCCGATGTAGATGAACAATTAGAAGAACGAGAGGTAACAGAGCGTCAATTTTACTCTGCTCTCTCTGTAGCTCAAGAATTAATTGAGGCTACCCCATTACCAATAAATAAGGCAAACACTGTTGGAGAAATTAGTAATTGTTCTCATCAGCCAAGCTGTTGTTCACATGAATTCAACGGAGTAAAATTGCCAACCATACACCTTCCAAAGTTTGATGGAGACTTGTTAACATGGCTAGAATTTAAAGATACATTCGATTCTATTATTCACAGCAATAAGTCAATTCCAGAAATAAACAAATTTCACTACTTAAGATCAGCTTTGGAAGGGAGTGCTAAGGGGATAATTAAATCAATAGAGTTTACCTCGAATAGCTACAAATTAGCATGGGATTTACTATGCGAGCGATATGATAATAAAAATATTCTCATAAACAATCATCTCAAAGCTTTAATTAGTGTTGAAAAGTGTAGTCGGGAATCCTATAAGGCATTAAGGTACTTAGTAGACCACATGTCAAAAAACTTGAGAGCGCTGGAAGCGTTGGGTCAGCCGACTGACAAATGGGATGCACTTATTCTATTCATTCTAGCTTCAAAATTAGATCCGGTGACTACTATTAAATGGGAAGAGCACAGGTCTACGTTAGCCGATTACCATAACTTAGAAAATTTCACTAGGTTTCTAAGAAATCGAGCCGACATTCTAGAAACAATGTACTTCGCAGGCATAGAAAATGCCGAGAGAAGGGACCGAAGGCCAAGCAATAATAAAGAGCCTAAACCGAATAGGACTTTTGCTGCACTGGGAGATAAAGGTGGACCGTCCACGTGTCATGTCTGCAATGACAGTCACCATTTGTCAGAGTGCCCCAAATTTAAGAATTCGGACATTAGGGATAGGTTAGCTGAGGTCACAAGATTAAACCTATGTAGGAATTGCCTTAGGAGCGGTCACAACTCATTTCAATGCAAGGCCAGGCTTATGTGTCGTGTATGTAAACGGAAACATCATTCACTATTACACGATCACGAGTTTAAGACCAATAGGTCCACAGCAGACGCTCCGGCCCTTGAGCCCTCTAACTTACCGGTTTCTCTCTCAGCAGCCTCAGTAGGTCAAGTACTGTTAGGTACGGCTCTACTAGACATAGTGCACCCGCAAACTGGGGAACTCTACCAGGCAAGAGCGTTACTAGACACAGGTAGTCAGATGTCCTTACTATCCAACACCATGAAACAAAAGCTCGGATTAATTTGTGACACTTCCCGTCCCACTCGCGTAGCCGGAATAAATAATTCCATTACAAAAGTTTCCGAAAGGGTAAACCTTACACTCCAGTCGCGCGTGACTAATTTCTGTATCTCGGTTGACTGTCTTGTCTTACCAAATATTATGGGTACGTTACCCAACATGCAGGTAAACGTTAAGCAACTCTGTATACCAAAGGAAGTTAGTCTAGCGGATCCCACTTTCTATGAACCTTCGAAGATAGACATTCTGTTAGGTGCGGACGTATATTGGGCGATTGTGAATGCCGATCACATATACCTAGGAAAAAATAAACCGGCACTACAGGATACTAAATTAGGTTGGGTAGTGTCAGGCCCTACAGGGCAAGGTAGCCTTAAGTCCCTCACTGTAACTTGTAACGTTAGCCAAGACGTACAAGAGTGTCTAAAAAGATTCTGGGAAATCGAAGAGGGTTATGCTGAACACTATTCCCGCTCCCCCGATGAACATTTCTGTGAAGGGCATTTTGTTCAACATACCAAACGCTTATCAAACGGGAGATTTTCCGTAGCAATGCCTCTAAAGGAAGACCCACAGAGCGCGTTAGGCGACTCCTATGCAATAGCTAGGAAACGACTTACCCACTTAGAAACCAGATTAAATAAAAACCCCCAACTAAAGGAAGCTTACTCAGAGTTCATTAAGGAGTATAAGGAATTAGGTCACCTAACCGAAATTGCACAACCGCAGTTCGGGTACTACCTACCCCATCACTGTGTCATTCGGGAACATAGTGAAACCACCAAACTCAGAGTAGTCTTCGACGCATCTGCGAAGACTACCTCTGGAAAATCGCTGAATGAGATACAAGCAGTAGGTCCAGTCATTCAGAGTGACTTAATGTCCATATTACTACGTTTTCGAGAGCATAGGTTTGTTCTTACCGGAGATATTACTAAAATGTATAGGCAAATTCTAATCGATGAATCACAACGTCATTTGCAATTAATACTGTGGCGTTGTGGGAAGACTCACAACATTGTAACATACCAGTTAAATACAGTGACTTATGGTACAGCGTCAGCTCCCTTCCTTAGTACGCGGTGTCTTCAACAACTCGCTCTAGAATGTGATGACGAACTTATAAAGGAGGTTATGCTAACTGACTTCTATATAGACGACTTAAGCACTGGCTGCGCATCAGAAGAGCAGCTGACGCACATTCATAAGGGTACTACTAGAGTGTTAGAGTCAGCGGGTTTCAAACTTAGAAAATTTCGCACAAATTGTCCGCAAATATTCAAGAATGACCACTTTAGTACTGATGTTCTGGATCTGTGCAAGGAATCCGCTGTACTAGGATTAAACTGGTCTCCAGTAAGCGACACAATTCAATTCTCCACCAATGTACCTATAGCTGCTCAGATAACTAAACGAACAATTATATCGATGACATGTAAAATATTTGATCCATTAGGACTACTGAGTGCGGCCATCATAAAGCCAAAAATCTTACTCCAAAGGCTATGGTGTGCCAAGTTAGATTGGGATGAGCCAGTACCAACTAATTTAGTTAAGGACTGGCTGAACTTTAGTAATAATTTATCATATCTGTATAACTTGCATCTACCTAGGTACACTCTGTGTGAATTACCACAATCTATTGAATTGCATTGTTTTGTAGATGCCTCGCAGGCTGCCTATGGCGCCTGCGTTTATTTAAGGTCAAGGAGTAACAAAGGTAGCTACACCTCACGCCTGCTATGTGCCAAGGCCAGGGTAGCACCCCTTAAACCTATGACTATCCCTAGACTAGAATTATGTGGAGCGCTCCTCGGCGCTAGACTTAGTCATAAGGTAATCCAGTCCTTGAAAGGAAAAATAAATAAAAAACTAATATGGACCGACTCCACGGTAGTACTAGGATGGCTAAAAATGCAGCCAAACTCACTTAAAATGTTTGTTCGTAACAGAATAAATGAAATTCAGGAGCTAACAGATGACTATCAGTGGCGCCATGTGCGCACAAGTTTGAACCCTGCAGATATGGCATCAAGAGGAGTAGATCCTCACGTGCTACAAGGTTCAACGCTTTGGTGGGAAGGCCCTCCCTTCTTAAAACAAGAAGACAGTGAGTGGTCTCCCAAGCTAGCTCCGTTAGAGGAAATATCGTTGCCAGAAGTCAAAACACTTAACTCATACTCATGTGCGACAAGTAATAATAATAAGGGAGATAATACAAAGCTTATAGATTTCAACAGGTTCTCTAATTTCTTACGGCTGAAAAGAGCAGCCGCCTACGTGCTAAAATTTATCCAGATAGGGAAAGGGCAGAGAAATGCTAGTCAAACCTTATCGGTTGAAGAGTTGCAAAAGGCATGCACTCTTCTAATTAAACTCAGTCAGCATGACACTTTCTCTGAAGAAATCGATATACTAAGCAAAGGGCAGCAGTTAAATAAAAATTCAAAAATATTGCCACTCAATCCTTTTATAGACTCGGAACGAGTGCTACGGGTGGGAGGCCGTCTGGAAAATTCGAAGTTCAGCTATGATAAGAAGCACCCCATTCTTCTAGATGCTAAACATAGATTCACTAAGCTGTTAGTAAAATATGAACACTTGCGTTTGTTCCATGTTGGTCCCCAGGCATTGCTTGCAGCCATCCGTGAGGAATATTGGCCCTTGGGAGGGCGAACTCTTGCTCGCACGACCACCAGGCAGTGTGTAGTGTGTACTCGATTGAGAGGTAAACCTTTCGAACCAATTATGGGTGATTTGCCGGCCGTTAGAACGGATAATAGCTTCGCCTTCAGCTCGTGTGGGGTAGACTTTGCAGGCCCGTTTAAAATTTCGAGTCGTAAAGGCCGAGGGAACCGCATAACTAAAAGTTACCTATGTCTTTTTGTGTGTCTCACCACTAAGGCGGTTCACCTAGAGGTGGTCAGCGACCTCACGTCTGAGGCATTCATTCTGTGTCTCCACCGATTTGTAGCTAGGAGAGGTAAACCCTATGTAATACATTGTGATAACGGTCGTAATTTTCTAGGTGCATGCAATGAGCTGGGTAGGATGCTGCAGGAGGCCCAAGAGTCTGTGTACAATTACTCTGCGAACGAGGGAATCCGCTTCGTGTTTGGGCCTGCATATTCGCCACATTTCGGAGGCATATGGGAGGCTGGCATAAAATCCTCTAAATATCATCTTAAACGAGTAGCTGGGGAGGCCTGTTTGACGTTCGAGGAGCTGGCGACATTGTTCTCGCAGATTGAGGCCATACTCAATTCCCGTCCCCTCTCTCCCCTCTCGTCAGATCCTAATGACCCCTCTCCATTAACCCCGGGGCACTTTCTGGTGGGCAGACCATTGACCGCCGTCCCATCACCACCTATCACAGCACTGCGGCCCAACCGCTACAAGTTAATCGAAAAAATCCGCCAACAGTTCTGGTCCAGGTGGCAGAAGGAGTTCCTGGCCGAACTGCAGCAACGGTCCCAGTGGAGGACCCAGCAGCGAGGCATTTGCCTCGACGACCTCGTGCTTCTGCGGGAGGCGAACCTTCCGCCGCTCCAGTGGCGCCTGGGGCGTGTCACGCGCCTACACCCAGGCCCAGACGGGGTCAGCCGGGTGGCGGACGTCGCCACAACCAAGGGGACGGTCACCCGTGCCGTCCGCACGATGTGTCCCCTCTGGCGGGACATGTCATCCAGTTGAAGTCAAGTTCTTCAACGCCCGGGAGTATGTTGCGGCCTGTGCCCGCATGGTAACCGCCGCGGCGTGGCGGCCGCCCTGCGTCATCAACAGGCCATCTCCGCTGAACCAATCGGAGCGCCGCCACGACCATCGGAAGAGAATCACGCCATACCACAGCGGACCAATGGCGACGCGCCACCTGCGCGACGGGACGGCGGCGGGGGGCACCGGGCGAGGGTCCGCGATCTCGCGAGAAAAAACGATCGTTCACTTGCTCCAGCGCGGCTCCAACGATCGGTCAACATACGCATAATATTGTAACGGGTCCTAGAATTCTGTAATCTTTAATCTTGTACACGTCAATTTAAAGTCTAAATAAGTATTGGTTTGTTCTATAACGGTATTTTATTTAGTCTCCCAACACACCTAAGCATAGGCGTCAACAGCCATGTTAAAAATAATATTTATTGAACTAATATTACGGAGTACTAACGAGTCAAGGAGCGAAACTTCTACTTCACGTTGAAGTTTTAAAATTAATTGCGCGCAAGTGGAACATAGGGTTGATGACATAATTACGCGACATGCTGAGTTAATTTAATTATTGTTGTAACTGAATTCTGTCATGATATTTTTTTGGTTGTATTAGGTATATTTTTAGCGGCTGAGGGAAGTGCGGTAGTTTTAATAATTCACTGTTTTTCATCCGAAAAACTAAGGAGTTTCGCAATATTTATGGCTTACATAGGCTTGGATCTTAAGGCTTTCTTAAATTATATTACACTAAGCAACAAATTAATATAGCGTCTTTTAAAAGAACACCAGGGCCTCAAGTCTGCTATTACAATAGTGTCAGAATGGTCTATCATTAATTTCATAATTGTTGATTTTGACAAGTTTGGTAATCTACTAATATAATGGCGTCATTATGACTTTCCAGTGGTCAACCACTGACACTCCATTGAAAGAAATGGCATAGAATGGTAATCTCGTACATAATGATAAATGAATGGCTGACTTACATAAAACACTTGACTTGTATAAAACACTAATAAATAATATGTAAAAATATATACAAATGAAATCTGGCATAAATAAAGTAGTGGTAGTTTTTCGAAAATCATTTCTACTAACGGGTTTTCTAATAAAGGCAATACGACAATGTCATTATGACACAATTCTATTACGAGACCATTGACCGACCAATGATCGCCATTAAGAATTTAGCAGATTACGAACTTTAAGCAAAATGACAATGGGATGGGAATGGGATCGTGTTGGAATGACGAATACATAAAAATAGCAGACTTGGGGCCCAAAACATTCATTTATCATGGGAAACTTCAAAGATATCCTCCAAAATACCTTTAAATATCCCGAACCTTTTGATCTACCTGTCAAAAGATCATCTAATCGTACTAGAAGCCGTTTGCGTGTAAGAGCTCAACGGTTTTCACGATTACAAGTATTAACTGTTGTTCCGAAAAATTTTTTTTCCTCAAAAGACCATTCCAGACCCCAATCTACATGGCCTACACATGATCTGACGAAGATTATGCCTGGACTTTAAAAGAGACTGTGACCTCTGAGTTTGTATTGGCCTTTCTTCTTAAAGTTGTCAGATAGGAAACGCCGACATCATCTAGTTTAAAAAATACGATTGACCTGTAGATATATTTGTATGAACCTACTTACAGAAATAAAATCATTTATCACTTATACGATCAGGTTAAATATACCTGAATTATAGAACTTGGTAATGGAAAAATATTTTAGAGCTAAAAATACCGTCATCGGAAATATCTTGATTTTACAACAGTATCGTGTATCCGTTTACAAGCCCGACTGGCTTGAACCCCGACTGAAAATTTATTCATAGGTTGTCATTCACGCGTGTACATGCACTTAACTCTAACTAAACTAACCTTTAGCTAACTAACACCCACAAACAGCTTTAGTTTGTACTAAACTAGAATATACTCTGAAGGCCAATTCTTGTAATTAAAAACGTTCAAAATCTTGTCACAATCAATGTCAAAACTTGTCATAAATGTAGGGAAATAATCTGTTAAAAATACCTCAAATTTTTTAACAGATTAAGACTGAGACATACTGTGAACGTTCTTGAAATTACTAGAATTGCCCTTCTGATAATTTTATTGACCCTCCAGAACGCAAAAACATAGGCAACAAATATTCCCTACCCTATAAGAGTGCACAGGAAACGGAGATTTTTAGATTGTTACAACACTTTGATTTAAAATAATGTCCGTGGAGTTTCTTGCCCGTTCTTCTCCATAGGAACCATAATAACTGTCATTTCATATTGTGATATAATAACTGTAGTAATAATACATTACGTAGAGAAACATTCTACGGAGACAGGGCATTTATTTGATACATCGAGATTTAAAAAGACACGCTCCAAATCTGTTCTGTAAAAACCTCACCGTGAAAACTAGTGTGCATGATGTGAGCTATCAATAGTGTCAATCCGTAGCATCAGCAGTGCGATTCAGTAACCATCTCACCGTGAAAAGTTAGGTGAAGTGAGCGTGGAGTGAGCTGTCATTCCATCTTTTGCTAGGGATTGCCACTATTGACAGCTCACTCTAAGCTCACTTCACCTAACTTTTCACGGTGAGATTGTTACAGAATCGATTGGCAGGTGGGATGACAGCTCATTTCACCTGAGTTTTCACGGAGAGTTCTTTTACAAAATAGCACCGCTGGGCCGTAATTCTCTATCACATAATGAAAGAAACCGCGCGAAATCAAGGCGAGATTAGCTAAGGAATTGATGTGGTTTCGACGTAAGGAACCGTTAAGTGATCATAGTGAATTAGGGCTCTGATCGGCTCTGAGTGACAGTTACAGAGACAAGACGACGCTTTACAAAAAGAGATTCCGTGGAAGTTTTGCCCGTTCTTCTCCATAGGAACCTACTACGCTTTGAAATGAGCAACTAGCTTCATCTTTCTGACGGGCCGACCCCTCGACTATTAAAAGGTCCTGTAATTGGTTCAATAAATGCTTTGAGTTTTAGACGAGCGAAGCTGATCAGTGACACATAGCTTTCAAATCCTAATCCATTGCTTGATTTGTTTCAAAATCGTCTGCTCGACAGCGTAAATTACGTAATGAATATTGTTGAACTGTCAAAATGTCAATTACCATTGTACCTACGTGTGTAACGCAAGTACTCCGCAGGCCTTTTTAGACTTTCAGGCTCCTGGCCTTCTAATCACTACAATCAAGCGTTAAAAGGTAAAATTAACATACCCACCACACCCTACAGACAGTTTATGATAACTTTAGGCTTAACAATGTACCAAATAAACCCAATTGCACAGAAGATTAGCACATTTTATCCCAACTTTAATTGAAAAAAGAGAAATAAAACTTTATTCGCTGAACCTTAATTCGTTTGTTACTTTCAAAGTTCTGAAGAAATTCGATCACAGACACAAATAAATGAAGTAAACCTAAACTGAAGTAAAGAAAACTTATTCCTCTCACAGAATCTATAGAAACGGTTGCCTGGTTGGTACAGTTAGCAACGTAAGTTTTGAAAAAGCTTTTGAAGTTTTCAATAAAAAACCAAATTTTGTTTAATTTTATTACAATTACCCACACTGCTATACATACTCGCGAATTCCACGGCATGATCGGCAGCAGAGCAGTAGTCACTTTGACTGCATGGCTTTGGATAGGAGGATGAAAATGTATGCAAAAACTTTATTTCGTTGAAAATATAAACGGTTACAAATCACTTATTTTTTATGCTGTCTTTACAAAATAAATCCTCTACGTTATATCATATCTTCCACCAACCAAAAAGAACCAGCAGTAGACAAGAAATCGCAATATTTTACTTTCATATTTCAAACAAACTTCGTGTATAAACAACGGTCACAAACTTTCAATTACAGAGTCACTGACCTTTGTGTCAACAAAAATAGATTCTCCTTGAAACTATAATGAAAATTTAATAAAAATGTGGATAATGCGCGCTATATTTCACCTGGAAACTCCAGCTGTCGATATTTTATGCGTCATATAAAAATTATAGTTTATTTTAGTAGGTCATGCTCTAAAACCTGGATTATGAAAATTCTTTCCAGCATATTTTGTGTGGGAATATTTTTATCTCGAAAGCATTCGATATCCATACTTCTTCTGATCCTGTCATATTCAGGGTTCGGTTTGCTTGAACGACTTGACATCCAATGCAAATATTTTATTCCTATTTTTACCCTGCATTATTTAACTTTCGATAGCAAGTAGGTAAGTAATCCCAAACGACAGAAAGGACTGCTTCGTTGGTTTAGTTGCCGATGGCGCAAGGTCTACTGCGGGGCATGTGGTCCTGGGTGCGATTCCCAGGACGGGTAAAGTGTCATTGAGTTTATTTATCAGGAATTTGTCAGAAGCAGCCTGTGGTCTGGATTCGTGCCCGGTCGATGGCAATAGGCTCACCCCCTTTTACATGGACTTAAACATAGCTAGCGAAATGTAGGTGTATATATATAAAGGTAGGTACATCTCTGCTTAACCCTTTGAGGATTACAGACGTGATACCCTACTAATATTATAAATGCGAAAGTTTGTATGGATGGATGGATGTTTGTTACTCTTTCACGCTAAAACTACTGAACGGATTTGGATGAAATCTGGCACACGGATGGTTTGTAACCAAGATTAACACATAGGATACTTTTTATCCCAATATTCCTACGGGATGGGTGTTTTAGAATGAAATTTAATTTGATAAATGAACCGTCTGTTTTCTATTAATTAAATTAAATTTTATACGAAAACATCCATCGGTTTCTTACAAAACTTCAACTATATCCGACGACCCTGGTTACTTATCAGACAGACACTGGTTACTTACAGAGTCGGACAGCACACGACTCTGTTGTTGGCACTCGTTGGTAATTGTGATTTTTGCCGCATATCTTGAGGAGATTATTTGCGGCACGCTGTGACTGTCTGGAGTGACCTAAGAATCTAGACAATTATTGGGAATGTCTGAATACACAAAATAACCTGAAAATACAAATTCCAACACTGCTTAAATACCTAAACCCCAGTTTCTAAAATGATGAGCATTTTCTTATTAATTTAATATTTAATTAGCTATCTCGTAGGTCTAGTGGTTGCAAGCGCTACTGCTAAGCATGAGGTCCTGGGTTCGATTCCCAGGACGGCCAGTTGTTATTGGGTTCTTCCTTCTCGAATTTTTCAGTTGCAGCCTGGAGTCTGGATTTGTGCCAGGTTGGTGGCTAGAGGTTTGTCCCCTATTACATGGAACCTAAACATAACTGGCGAAATGTGGGTATACTATAGGAACACCTCTGTTTAACCCTTCGGGTAATACAGGTGTGGCGTTATGTTATGTTAATGTTCTGCTTCTAGATTGGCTGTTCACTGGCTGGCTGATCACTGTTCACAACAGCCAACAACCGATTAATCTAACATTAATTTACTGAACAGTGACCCAATTAGGCTTCCAGGAACTGTGTCGTAGCGGGTATTTCTCACAATCAGCAAATGCTATAATTAATATAAGGCAATATACATGTGGACATCTCAAATGGAGTTGGGCCAGGTCACCTGGAAAGGCGCAGTGATGACAGGTGGACTAAGGCTGTGACAGAGTGGCGTCCAAGGACTGGACTGGAAGACAAGATGAGGCTGGCACAGAAGCGTGGGGTTTGGCACAAGAACAGAGAGCCCTATGCCCAGCAGTGGGTGAATTCGGACTGTGGATGATGTTGACTGTACATGGTAACTATTCATGTAAAAGACAGAGAGTGTCCAAACATACCAACATTTAAAATTGGCCTAAGGAATTATATAATGGGTAGCGGGATCGTCCGAAAGGGTTACCGCTGCCCTGGAACATAAAGGGCTAAGGAAGGAACACGGGTGGGTTTTAGTCAGTAAGAGTCTGACACTCCCTTCTGCTCCACCCAGAGCGGGAGGGGTCATTTGATGATTTCCCATCCTGAAAAAAAAAAAAAGAAAAAAAAAAAGGAATTATTTATTTATAAGTTTAGCTTGAATTTTTTTTTGTATTTTATTTAGACTTAAGTATATACTTGCTATATTTTATAAATAAAAATAATAAATAAATGTCTTTAAACCGAACTACAGTTACCTGGTGCAGAGCCGATCCGGATTACAATTTCAAAAAAATTCTCCTTCATCAGAACAATCCAGTATATTAAGAATACAAAGTTTCAACTGAAAGGCCGAGAGGAAATTATTTAAATGCCTTGTTAGTAGGTCTACTAACACATAATCAGCCTAAAATTTGCCCACTGCTGGACACTGACCTGCTCTCTTTGAAAGGGAGTGAGCTGTAATACCCGCACTGGGCCCGCGTGGTAGCACGCGGGCCCAGTGAGTGTTGGTAGATGTGACATATCTTGAAATTATTTACACAAAGTAAAGCGCCTGTCTGGGTTCGAACCCGCGACCTACAACTCGTATGTCGCGGCCGTTGCCACTACGCCACCACTGCTCACAGGTACCTACAACTAAATATAACAAAAATCCAACAATACAAAGAAACTCTATGAAATTATTCAGCCTTCAACACACTGTAAGATTATATAGCTTGGAATATTATGGGATAAGCGCTTGACCCCCTAAAACGCGCCAGTCGTATTGTAAATGACCCCCAGACAGGTGGCATACTTTAGCGCCCTCCCTCGTCACACAGTTTTTATTAAGAACGTGGGACCCCGTAGTTTTTCCCCGTCTTTTAAGCTGAATATAAATTGTTTCGACGTAAAAAAACTTATGAGAATGCCTGCTGAATTGCCAAAAAGGGAACAATTCTAGATTCCGCGTAGAAAAAAATAACTTTGAGCACCAACTGGCGTTGGTAATATAAAATCCTTTGATATTGTAACCTAGCGTATGCCTTTATTTATCTACTAGCTTCTGCCCGCGGCTTCGCCCGCGTGGATGTCGGAAATTATCCCACGGGAACGTGCTAACAGGATAAAATGTACCTATGTGCTTCCCCAGAATGCCATCTATCACGCGGGCCCTTTGTGGCTAATTACAATAGAAAACCAATTGTGTCTCATTAGTGGTGATTAAGAGGGTACCCATATGATATTACCTAAGTACCAAACTAATTTTAAAAAAAAAAACTCAATAACAGAAAATTAAATACCTACCTACCTAAATAAACCTATTTCTGATGATAACTAATCTAAACTCAATAAATAAGCAAAATCCCTAAAAACTAATATCTATACGAATGACTAATCCTACCTAACAGTATTATAAAATAACCTACGGTCACTACGTACACTATCAAATATACTACCTATACTTTAAAATTAAAATCTATACCTACGACTTACATAAAAATAAACCTAAATAACTCTAAAAACTAAAAGGAATAAAAATGAACTCCATTGCGGGTGACTTAACCTACGACAAACTTATTATTTGCGGTTGGTGCAGTAATCGAGTCTAGGGATCGAACCGCAAAATTAAGTTTGTTTTTTATTGTATATACTTTTCCGGGATAAAAAGTACCCAGTGTGGTGCCCAGGATATTAAAGAATAATTATACCAAGTTTCAACGTAATCGAACCGGTAGTTTTTGCGTGATGCCTGAACAAACAGACAGACAGACAGACAGACAAAAATTTTTAAAATCACATTTTTGGGTTCGGTGTCGGTCTAGAACTAACGTAGAAATAATTCATCGGTTATCAACAAAAAAATCTGCAACTTCATAGCTTGCTGAGCAGAAACCAAAACCTGACTGTGTTCAACCTTATTCCGAAAAGTGTAAAAATAGATGTAAGTACCCTAAAATCTTTTGCCTTGCTAGACACCAACGAAGACGAAATTACCCGAATAATCTGTGGACTAAAAGATGACTGTGCTGTTGGATGAGATAACATTGACAATAAGACCCTTAAACTCTTTAAGCATATCCTTGTACCTCCCTTAACACATATTTTTCGTATGTGTCTTTCTGAAGGCATTTTCCCTAAATGCCTAAAAAAAAGCAATTGTAATCCCTATCTTCAAATCCGGCACAATTATCAGCCAATATATCTACTCCCCTCAATATCTAAAATACTAGAAAAAAATATAAACAGTAGACTAGTTAACTATCTAGAGAAAAATTATTTCTTATCATCTGCGCAATTTGGTATAGAGCCAAATTACACACAGCCGACACAGTGCACAGTCTAACAGATTATGTCTCAGAAGAACTTGGTAAAGGAAACCCTCCTTGATCTGATGAAGGCTTTTGATACAGTCTCCGTTTCGACGCTTTTGTACAAATTAGAGGCTTTAGGAATAAGGGGAACGCCGCTGAAACTTTTTGCTGACTACTTAGACGATCGTTATCGATGATTAAAATTGACAATATTAGTAGCGTCGCGCAGAAAAACACAGGTTTTGGTGTTCCCCAGGGAAGTATTTTGAGCCCTACCCTCCTCCTGATTTATATCAACGATTTGTGTAGTTTAATCAAGGCAAACTTATATCTTATGCAGATGACACGGCGTTAATATTCACCGCTAAAACAAATAACGAATTATACGAATATGCTCCGATAGGTTTCAATACTGTGTCTAACTGGCTCCAAAGCAACTTACTAACATTAAATGCCGACAAGACAAAATATATTCACTTCTCCATTCGCAAACCCCATTTAAATATTACTAACTCTCACCTGTATGCCCATCATTGCGGACTCCGCTCAGTCAGCATATGTAAGTGTAATTTCTCCTTAAAACATGTAATGTAAAATATCTCGGGTCTCAAATAGAGGAGTTGCTCTCATTTAGACCACATATTGACAGTTTGGTTAAAAGAGTGCGCCAGTTAATTTTTGTTTTTAAAAAATTGCGAGCAATTGCAGATGAATGAATTGGCTCTAGGTCAATCTGTAATACAGAACTGTATTACTTCATGGAGTGGAGCACCTAAAACATACTGCCTCTTGACAGAGCACAGAGAGCAATTTTAAAAGTAGCTAACTTCCATCCCTTTCTCTATCCTACAGATCTGCTATACAAATCCTGTAACGTGCTGACTGTTCGCCAGCTTTTCATAACGCACTTGGTACTAAAACAGCATACCATGCTCTCCTATAACATTGAAAGTACTAATAACAGACGGAAAGATATTGTATGTGAGTCAATTGCATCCTCTAAATAAGTCTTTGTAAATAGATTTTATACATTTTTAGGCCCATTTCTATACAATAAATTAAATAGGAAATTAAGTATCTATAAATTAAATAATTATGACTGTAAAAAGGTTATTCTGCAATTTTTACTTAGCATATCATACAGTGAGACAGAGGATTTACTCGTTGTCTGTTAATAAAATATATTAATCTTTTAAGGTAATATTAGTTTTTAATTAGTCTTCTCAGTTGTTAATTATATATTTTTTTTTAATTCTAAGCATCTTTCTAGCCTGTAACACAGGTTTTCACCTAGTTCAGGCAAATGAGCAACTGTCCTCTATAATTTTTAAGATAAGTTATTGTAAATCTGCACCATTTTTATAAATAAACGTTATTATTATTATTTATTATTATAGAAAAGTGCACTATCTCATCATCTGCCTAGCCGTTTCCCAACTATGCTAGGGTCGGCTTCCAGTCTAACCGGATGCAGCTAAGTACCAGTATTTAACATGGAGCAGTCGCTCATCAACTGGGCACAAATTCAGACTCCGGGCAGCAGCCCGGTGTTATTTTTCAATTATGAATTGCTCAGTAGCAACTGAGCAATCTAAAATTGAAAAACACTATACCCGACCTGGGAATCGAACCCAGGTCTCCGTGCCCAGCAATAGCTCTTGTGACCGCTACACCGCAGATGTCGATATCGTACTTAAATCGATTATTATAATCTATTGGAAAGTCAAAATAAACTATCGAAATACAATTCACAAAATAAACATCAAAAATATTTAAGGTGACAACAAAAGTAATATTTCTGTCAACAATGTTATTAATACAGTCATAAATATTCTGTTTACTGTTCGAATCCGTAGTAAGTAAACAATTTTTATCAAAATAGACAAGATTAACGGATTCGAAATAATATTCCAGTCACAACAAACCAGATTTAGACACAATATCAATAATTTTCCTATCATGTATCAATGTCGATTCTAAGAATTGAATGGTATAAACTAAATCAATCAAATCTTTTAATAAATAAATCCATCGGACTTCGAACAGCATTCATTTCTTTGGCCATATACCTAGGTTTCTCTTGTAGCTATCAGTAAATTCTATAACCATAATATATGTACATCTGTCGGCCTTTTACGATATTGCTATTCCTGATCCGAGCACCGAGCATAAGAGCGGAAATCTTAAAAGTGGATTTCCCAACGTTTATTCAAAGGATCACATCGCAATCTCTGGCCATCTCTCGCTTTACGGACACCCAAGTAGATGTGTTATGTTTCTATTTTATCTAACACATTATGGCCAGATTATAGTACTATTTAAGATAAACGTTCATGCTATCACAATAAACCGCTCGTTGGCTATGAGATATTGGGTCAGTTTCGTTTAGCACCACAAACGTATCATCTCTGACGTCATGGTAGTGAATGAAACCCAGTAACAACGGATAAATATGATGGGGCCGATGCCCTACGTCGATCCGACTGCGGTTTTTGTATTGGATGTCTTACCACGAATAGGGCTAGTTATGGCACTTACATATTATCTTGTTAGTAAGTACAAGGAGCTACCTCCATTCATTATGTTCAGACTACGTAGTCTATATACTTACTTTTAATAAAGCTGATGAGTTTGTTTGTTTGAACGCGCTAATCTTTGAAACTGCCAGTCGAATTAGAAAAATCTTTTTACATTTGATAGTGCAATTCTTGAGGAAGGTTATAGGCTATTTAACATCACGCTACGATCTTAAGGGGCCGAACAAAAAGAAAAAAAAGTCAGAAAGAACGCTAAGCGATAAAGAAGTAAAAACGCGGGACGATGGTGGTTACGTGGTGGAGGAACAAGAAATTTCACACGGACGAAGTCGCGAGGAAAAGCTTGTAAAAGATATATGAACGTGTGTGATACTTTTACACGCCATTTTTAAAGCCACTGTGAGTCTGAGACTGATTGTATGTGTGAGAGTGAGTTTTGTTTTTGTTTTCCAGTGATAATAGTGGTGTGTCTTAAGGTAGATGCTCCAAGGTAGCCCGCAAAATTCAAATTTTCTTACATTTTTTGCAATTTGCTGGTCAGTACTAAGTTGTACGTTGATTTAAATATGATTCCCGGCCGTAACAAATATGTATTTACAGAATTTATCATAAATACATATTTGTTACGGCCGCGAATGATATTTTAATCAACGTACAACTTAGTACTGACCAGCAAATTGCAAAAAACGTAAGAAAATTTGAATTTCGCGGGTTACCTTGGAGCATCCACCTTAAACAAAGATGATCACCTATTGAGGTGACGACTGATAGAGATCGAATAATTTGCCATGCGGCGCTGGTCCGAAAATCCTATTTCCTACTAATATAATAAATGCGAAAGTTTGTATGAATGGATGGATGGATATTTATTACTCTTTAACGCAAAAACTACAGAACGGATTTAGATGAAATTTGGCACACAGATGGTTTATAACCAGGATTAACACTTAGGATACTTTTTATCCCGATATTCCCACGGGATCGAAACTTATGCGGGTGAAACCGCGGGGCGCTGCTAGTCTGTTATAATTTACTACACGTTTAAACGTCTCTAAACTTTTAACGTTTACAAATAAATCCCCTATTGCTTTTCTTAGATAATTGCTAAATAACCTTTAACCTTTAGATATTTTAACCTTAATAACATCACACCTATCTCAGAAATTCTAGCGCATACAGGCAGACAATATTCACCTGTATTATCATCGCATAAATCTCCGCTTGCATCTACGTGAAACATGATTTATTTTAGTACCTCTGACGCATCTTGTGATAACTTCGTGCAGGACCAGGTACCGACAGTGTAAAGTTAATAGCTTCACACGTACATCGACCAATAAACGGTGCGATACGTGTATATTTCGGCTCATAAAACCAGATTTAAACTTCAAAGTCTTTACTGCTTTTAGTGTTAAATTGTCAGCGATCCATTTTTGACAATGTTGCTGTTGCTGCTTTTGGCATTTTCCGCATGATACGTGAAGTATTTTTAACGCAATTAAAGAATAACAGCCGCACAGGTCGATCGATCAGGTTAAGCTACGCTTGCCGCGGTTGGTCCGTGGATGGGTGACCATCTTCATATACCAAGACCCCTCCGTGCCAAGCAGCGGAAAGCACGTTAATCCGTTGGCCCCGGCTGTCATTCGTGGATCTTTGACAGTCATTACGGGTCATCAGAAGCCCGAAAGCCTGTCAACTAGTCTTATCAAAGGGTATCGTATTACCCAGTAACTGGCTTGTGGAGGTCAGATAGGCAGTCGCTTCATGTAAAATACAAAAAATACTGGTATTCAGATGCATCCGGTAAGACTGGAAGCCGACCACAACATAGTTGGGAAAAGGTGAGGTAGATGATGATGCGGTAAAAATAAATGATACCAGCCTATTACTGTCCTACTGCAGAGTAAAGGCCTATTCACATTCAGAGAAGGCACCAGCATTGATCACCATGCTTGCTCAAGACGGGTTGGCGATTAGAGACTCATATTAACTATACATAAGTCCAGGTTTCCTCACGATAGTTTTTCCTTCGCCGATGTCAGTAACGTGTAGGATAAACTCAGAAAGTACAGTCACCAAAAGAAATAACTAACCAGGGTCGTCAAATATAGTAAGAAACCGATGGAGGTTATTGAATGAAATTCAATTTGATAAATGTACTGTTTGTTTTCTATTAATTAAATTAAATTTCATTCGAAAATATCTTTCGGTTACTTACTAAACATTTCGGTTTTTACTAAACATATGAATTGAAAAAGTCAGAATAAAAATATTGTAATTTTGTTATTTTCTGCTTTTTTATTACTTTAATTTAGAACATTCTTAATATATATTTTAGTCTATGATATCATAAAAATAAAGCTTTTACACACACACTTTTTAGAGAGGTAGTTAATATGACCATGCAATGACTTACAAAATAACACAAGTATAAAGAAAATAACCTTGCTTTTAAGCCTATGTTGTGTGTCCAAAATAAAATAAATGAGGTCTTTTTTGATTGAGCCAGTTATCATCCAATTTTCCCTCAATTTTCCTCAATACATTATGTACCTATCATAGCCGATTTCATGTGAAAACGCCTTAACACAGATATTTGGCTTCAGGCCAACACTATTTACCTAAACGGAAAGTGTGGCATAGATAAAAATCTTTGTAACGACTGTACCGCGTAGGCGCAGCATTCATCCAATAACGATTTTATTATTATTTTGATCTAGAGACACGGAATTAGGACAATCTATAGCATGGAGACTTCCACGAAAATATGAACTAGGAAGTGTAAAATGCTTTCTTCAACACTTTGTGTTTCGTGTTGAATTCGGATTGTTGTGTATTGGATTCGGAAGTATGATGCATTCGGTGCTCTCAATTTGATTGGTAAGTTTTCTCTATGGATATCTATAGAAATTTTAGATGGTGCTAATCTTCAACTAGTCCTGTCAGTGATGATGGATCGATCCCAGTACTATGTGATATTTCCATTTTCGAGAATTGGGTCGGGCACATACCTGTAGTACGGCATCTCCGATTCCACAAGGCTGTATTTCCGAGCAAGCTGCTGATGGATTATCCTGGCTACAAGGTTGTGTCTATACAAGTAGGTACTCTCCGTTAGCTAGACGAGAACACCCGGAGATAAATTATGCCTGATTGATTCCCCCGGCTGGTGGCATGCCCGACAGATGTCAACCGTGCCGTCTTTCACAATAAATCTCCGGTAATTGTTCGTCATCATAACTTCGTCCATAACTGCACAGACAAACTATTATGGCCAATAATCCTGATATAGCAATGATGGATCGATCAGAGCGGCACGCAATGATTGTTGACTTAACCGTCCCACATGATGAGAAACTCGTGAAAGCCGAGAAAGATAAACAAATCAACTTGGCTCGCGTGGTTGTCGACATGTGCGACCCAGAAATCATTGTGCCGATAGTCATGACAGCAGGTTAATAGCCAAGAGTCTCGACCAACACCTGAGGAGGCTCTCGTTGGGCAGCTGGATCAAGGGCTTGATTCGGAAGCGGTACTTCTGGACACGGCCCGCATTGTCTGGAGTTTCCTCTCTCTGGAGCCCTGACCGTCGGTCGTGCGGTAGCTTGGACCCTGGTCCTGATACCGGTGGGCTACAATTTTTAATATTTTTAAATGTTTTTATAATCTAATATTTAAAAACATAATTTATATGTATTTACGTTGAAATACAGGAGATAATAGTAATATAATAAGAATGTATGTAAACTTAATAAATATTTGCACGCTTGCTTACAGTCAGAATACAATGGCACTTAGGTTATAAGCTTACCTTACCTTTACGAAAACAATGTATTTCTAGCAAATAAACGTTTGATTTGATTTGAAGAATGGGTATGATTTTCCCTTCTATGTTGCAGAGGTCTGATGGCAGGCGCACTGTGTAAAAGACAGGACCCTCGTCAAAATCTCCTGGTTTAGGTAGCCGACCCCGCGAGATACTGGAAAATACTAGGAAGACTTTGATTTAATTTTTATTTATTTACCGATTGTTATATTTTTACCGATGGTTATAGCCGCGCCCGCCGCCCTTCCCTAGCTACGCTACTGACAATGAGTATAACATATTATAATCTTACCGTTAAACGCCTACATTAATAATTATAGGCGAGAGAGTTGCATGCCTCCTAATCTAAATACATTATGAAAAATGTTCCAGTAAAACATTAAGCACCTCTCCTCAATGTTTAAAGCATACAATACACCTACATGAAGGATTTTAATTACTTAAACAACCTCAAAGGGACGCATTTAATACTCTACTCTATTTAAATGGAGAAGGAAAACATTTTCTCCATAATTGCGCCCGTAACAACAAGAACTAAAGAGAAAATGAAAACATCCGAATTCGAAATGAGATATATACGCTTACAAAAGATATTTTTTGTGCGTATAAAATAATATTACCTAAGTAGGTAATATTATTTGATTCGTTTTGGGCCTTGGTTTGACCTGAATCATAATAAGTATGATTTAGGTCAAACCTAGGCGCTAAACGAATAAGCCAGAATCCAAGGAGTCTAGAATACATTGCCCCAAAAACATTTTTCCTTTATTCTATTTGCGATACTGGCCAGTAAAGACTAAAGTTAATGTGAGTATCAATAAAAAAAAGTATTGACCATAAACCATAAATGAGGACACATTACAGGCGAAGATTTTAAGGTTAGCAACACTCGTAACCTCATTCGGCTTTCAATGACACCACACCTTTGATTGCTCACGCACAAAGGTTTTAGCCCCTTTCTTTAATGTTATTCCGGAGATAGTTGACAGAAGTATTGGTCGGAACAAAGGTGAATTATTTAAAATTACGTATTGGATACAAGCTCTTGTATAGTGATTACTGCAATTTATACTGGCGCAATTTACAAGCTGAATCATTATTTTAAAGTTTTTGAACTGAAAATTCTTAAGGCATTGACTTCCACCGCGGTCACCGCTGACCGCCAACAATAGATTTTCTATCGTATCTGTTGTCTGGTAGTCAACGTGTTAAGCGCTGATTCGATAGTTGGACGAGAATTGAAAGTAAAACTTCAAGAACGCGACACGTTTATAATAGGCACATTTCATTACATGGAGATAAGGAGATAATAATTTATTTAATCTCAAAAAAACAAAAACCTTACATTCTGGTTTCGAGTAACACTGGACCCCACACTAGGATACCCTGTGTCGTGAGGTCCAGTCTCTTTCATCACATGGTTTGTATTAGCTGTAGTTTTTTTCAGATCAACAGATAAGTATTAGGTAAATTAAATTAAACTTACGGAAATAGTTGTGTGCATGTTATGGAAAAAATTAAAGGGGTGTTTATGTTAAGTATAGTGTGTAGTATAGGTGTGTAGTGTAAGTGTAATGAGAGTGTGGTGAGAGAGTGAGTGTTGGGGTGTGTTTGTGTGTGTTTTGATTCAGCCAATAGTGATTATACTTTCAGTGTTCAAATAATCCAAATCTAGAAGCTAATTAATTACAATTTTCTTACAAACATGTCTAGTCGAGTTTAAAATATTCACTTCTTTATTTATTTTTGGATATAGGTGAGGGCCCATGAAAGCAAAAGCTTTTTTGCCAAAACTCAGCTTGCAGGTAGGTCTTTTCCATTTGCATCTTCTTTGTGAACGCTTGTCATCAAGACTATAGTCCATTTACAATAGCATTAGAAAGAAGTTAAAAAAGGTTATTTTTAATGCACACTTTGTAACAAAAATACAATAAACATTGTTACATTATGATAGACGCCGAATTTATTATGATCTATTTTTACAGCAGCTGTCACACTTAATTTTAACCATTTTAACTATTTATCTTATGAAATTATGTGGCTTTCATTTATTTATATTATATAACTCCAATTTAAAATTATAGTGTCAATGCTAAAAACCTAAAAGAAGCAGGGATGAACAATACTTGGAACGTTATTCGTTTCACTATAATTCTACCGAATTTTATTTTAATTAAGGTGGATGCGCTGCAGTAGCCCGCGAAATCAGACGAATTCGGAGCAATTCTAATTTAAAGGGATGTATTGATGATTTTTAAGGTTAAAATTGTATTATTGCCTACATATTTCTTATTGTTGCGCATCATATTATTTTTATTAAGATACAACCTTACACTGACCTGCAAATTGCAAAAAACGCAAGAAAATTAGAATTTAAGCATCTCCCTTAAAATTGTTTTATCATAACTTTGAAATAAAATGTTTTGCATTCCTGCTTCTACGAGCCTCTTTTTTCTAATGCTATTATAAATGGACTATAGTATGGTGCGCAGTTTTGTGACATAAGAGAGAAGAAAGATGTCTCACACTAAATCTCTTCTATTTTTTATTTTTGAAGTGAAAACTTCTTTAGCGGCGTTGTGCACTTTTTTTGTGATGGGTACAAAATGTTAAACTCGCGTCAGGACACGTGACCTGCAGTGCGATTCTGTAACCATTTCACCGTGAAAACTTAGGTGAAGTGAGCGTGGAGGGAGCTGCCATTCCAACAAATGCTAGGGATTGACACTATTGACAGCTCACTCTAAGCTCACTTCACTTAACTTTTCACGGTGAGATTTTTATAGAATAGATCGGCTGATCGAAAATTCGTAAGACGGAGCTCGCGTCGCTGTCAATGAGATAAGTGCCCAAAAGGTTGGCAGCATTACTACGTTGGATGGTAATGCTCATTTTTGGGCTAAAAATAGGCCAGCCCTCTGGTCACATGAAGAGTCAACCAACCGCTTGCTTTTCAGTGTTAATTTTCTGAACTATCTGCACTGTGTACTAAAATATCTGATTTATTTCTGTGTACATATGTAGTTAGACTAGTTGGGGTGAAAGCAATTACGTGGGCCTGTGTCGCTCGTCAAGACGAAACCTTCACGGAACTTTGACCGCATTTTACTTCCGCTTTTCTGAAGCTTGTTCATTAAGTGGTGATCAAACAACTACTTTTATATACAACATGTCCCGGAATTAACGTAAACCGCCAAACAACCCAGTTTGGATATTCTGTTACAATCATAATACATATGTTGAATTTTCACTATTATGTATAAAACATCGTTGAAGGGCCCGTAGCTAATTAATATCAGCCGCACAGGTCGAACGATCAGGTTAAGCTACGCTTGCCGAGGTTGGTCTGTGGATAGGTGACCATCTTTACACACCGAGACAGGCGGGGGGCCTCGCAAATCACTTTAAGCCATTGGTCCTGGTTGACATTCGTGGATCTTTGACAATCGTTACGGGTAGTCAGACGCCCGAAAATCTGACAACCAGGTTTCCCTAGAGGTATCGTATTACCCAGCAACTGGGTTGTGGAGGTCAGATAAGCAGTCGCTCCATGTAAAAGTATTCAGCTGCATCCGGTTAGACTGGAAGCCGACCCTAACATAGTTGGGAAAAGGCTAGGCAGATGATGATGTATATAGCGTCGTTGATTTATTAAATTAGTTATACTGATTCTGGGAGAATTGTGGTCACATTACAAATCTACGCACACACACACAGTCGCACACACACATTGTCCAGCTTAGTAGGTACTTTGTCCATTTTGGTTTGTTTTGACTGCACAGCGGAAGTGTGACGGTAACTTACAAAGTTTTCATTATTTTTGGGATAAAAAATGACCAATACTAAAACTGTCAAAAATCGATTCTGAACAAAATAATTTCATAGTGTGTATCATTCATTCAGTTACACATTGTATAGGTATTTATAGATAGAAAATAATTTGATGAAGAAGTGTAGATCAGATCCGAGTAAAAAAAAATGCGTTTTTCTTAGTAGGACCAGCAACCAATGTAATATAACTGTCAATACGATATATTTGTCTAAAAAAAACAAAATTTACACATTTGCACTACAGATGAAAACACGACACGTATTCTCGCTTTTTTTATTTTTTAGATGTTTTATAAAACAAAAATGTATGAAAGTAACTTGTACAATTGTTGGATTGTCGCCTGTCACCTGTCGCCTGCCAACTTTATTAAATTTAAATAGGACCCGGGTGAAAACCGGGCCATAACCAATGTGAGGTGCGCAGTATTTGATGATGGACGAACTCGCAAATATATTTCACGCAAAATAACCGTACGACTGAATTAAATATGGTATTAAGTCTTCACGAGCACTTCCGCGTGACCTGCGCAGCCCCACTACCAAACATGCTAATAGCATTTTCCCCACGACATAGCCATCCTAAAATCATAAATCATAACTCGTGACGACAGGAGATTTAAAGAAGATAATTGTTACTTTTACAAATCACCCCACTGTTTATTTACTCCACACATTTAAGGCTGATTTTCCAATAGGCAGCTTTTATCTGACGCATTTACATTGCGTATTGACAGCTTTTATGTAGAAAATTTGTCAAACTATCATATTAATTCTTCAGATAATGTATCTGTCATACTATACTATATATAAACGATCAAACCGTGAGATTTATCCCTATGATAAAAAGTATCAATTTTTTTTTTTTAATTAGCCCTAAAAGAAAAAGTCATTTGTAGTCAGCGAACTCTACATATTAACAAAACATATGAAACGCAACAATTACAAATACAAAAGAAAAAGATAATAGGCCACTACTCCATTCTTTATACCTACTGCTGAAGCTCAGACGTAAAGTTTTCCAACGAAAATATTTCTTTGTTCATAAGCACAGTTCTGTTACTTGAATAAAGTGGCTTTTTATGTCAAAATAAGTCATGCCCTGATGCCCAATTTTCTTGCCCAATTAATGACTGTTGGGCAAAATGTATAAATACGTGTAAGATAACTGTGAATTATTGAAGAACCAGACTTCTTCTTCTGGGGAGATTCTTTACATGCATTTGTATCTACTAATACAGTAATTTTACCCCCTGAAAGTTCAATGATACTAAACGAAACCAATACTGGAGAACTCGTTAATAATTTTTATTTCAGATCTAAGAAATACGAGTAGTTATATACTTTGACTTCCACCCCTCAAATTGAATATAAGAACATTGTTCCTCATTCTGTCCAAATACAAATTCCCGTCCATTTGTCTTCGCACTTAAAAAAAGGTCTTCATTTCAACTTAAAGAACATCCGTATGTCAAGTTGATACATAGATCCTTTTTACCCTAGAAACAATAGGGTAGTCTGTCGGGGTGAAATACCCGGAGGGTCGGTCAGTATCCTATGTTCCTAGCCCAACTATAGTCTTATCCGAAATTAAGGCGCTCGGGTTACAATCGTAAACACTTCGTATCTCGCACTTAATAGCTTTTGTGGTTGATGACGGGTTTTGGTGAAATATTGATGATAAAAGGATTTATTTTTTCGGTTTTGGTAGTTCAGCATTTTAGAAAGCAAGAAGCTCTGATAACCAAAAGAATAGCGTCATTAGTTTTGTGGCGGCAATTACCGCCACATGCGAACTACGCATCATACTCACGTCACGTAAAATCCTGCATCGCGCAAGCAAAGTTTGCCACGCAACTAACATATACAACGTCCCGACATGAATCATCGGGCAGTAGCCCACCAGACACAATACCCGTCTGGTCGAAGGATCCTCCCTTTTCTATGGAGGATGAGTGAACTTTACACCCTGTTCCTCTTGCCTCTATAGTTTTACTGCCAAATAACTATTTTGCTCACAGAGGGAATATTTTCCACCAGTTTAATAGTCTTCGCTGAAAAGAAAATATTTTTATTTTTTTATATAACATCCTTGTAATAAGACTTCTTTGATGGTCATTTAAAAGTATGAACAGCTCAAATAAAAGCCTTCGTGAAATATTCATGTGGTTACACAAAAGTCACATCTCCTAAATCGACCAATAAATACAGCCCAATCAATAAATAAAACTCTGAATACAAAAACATTGTTTGAAAAACAAAAAAAAAGCTCAATCGTAAAGCCCATTACGGGTTTATTGTATCCCAGCCGTACGAAATAAAAACACAAGTACACAAATACACTGGATACGCAATATCTACGTGTACCTACTTGTGTGCTGCCGGGTACCCACCTGTCACAGACAGAAATTATGTTATGGCCGATAGGTAGGGACCGTATTAACGAAGGATTTTGCTGGAGGACCGGACTCAGGTTAAATAATTATATACCTGTATGGGATTGATAATAGACACAAGAATAAAGAAAGAATGCGTTATCATTTCGAATCATATTCTATTTTTAATATTTGGCATTAATATACGCATACTAACGCATCTTTCACGAAATAGGAGAATGTGATAGATATATTATAGTATAGCCCTAACTCCATCCCTGTGTCCAGCAAATGACAATTTATCCGTTTGCCCGGACCCCTCGAGTTCCTGATTGAATAGACATCATTTCAGGCATAATTTATTTTATGAACAAACACAATTCACTTCGATTCCGACAAATGAGCTAATGTTCATCAAATAATGTAGCAATTTTGTCTAATTCTCTCACAAACAATCTGTATTTTATCGACAGCAATGGAGGAACAAAACTGTTGGACTCATTTTCCGTCCAGTTCTCGGCGTTGAATGAGCCTTTTCATCTTTTCCCGATACGTCGTAAAAAGCGACTAATGGATTATCTGAGGAGTATCTTGGTACTGCAATAACGTCACATTGCAATCGTTAATTCTGAGGCGAGATTGCTCTATGAAACTGGAAGGAATGTAGGTACTAAGCCAGGGATAACGGTTCTAACCCAGACAGGCGCTTTACTTTGTGATAATTATCTCCTTAAAACGGTGAAGGAAAACATCATGAGGAAACCGGCATGCCCTAGAACCAAAAATTGGAAGACATGTTGACATCAACGAACCCGTACTGGCCCCGCGTGGTGGATTATGGCCCACTCCCTCTCTCAGGGAGGAGGCCTGTGTCCCAGCAGTGGGAACATTCTAAGCTGATTATACATACCTACCTAGCTTAAGATGTCTGGATTTTTGACGATCTTTATAGTTGCTCGATATCCTGTGTTTTGACGATCCATAAGACTAAGATCTGTAAGTTTCTTACAATATTACTCGATCGTTACTGTCGCCCGTTCATCTGCCTAACCTTTTCCCAGCTAAGTTGGGGTCGGCTTCCAGTCTTACCGGATGCAGCTGAGTGCCAGTATTGTACATGGAGCGACAGCCTATCTGACCTCCACAACCCAGTTACAATGTAATACGATACCCCTTGGTAAGACTGGTTGTCAGACTTTCGGGCTTCTGACAACTCATCCATGAATGACAGTCGGGACCAACGTTTTGGTATGTAAATATCATCCAGCCATGGACCAACCGCGGCAAGCGTAGCTTAACCTGATCGATCGACGTGCGGATGTTATTACTTAGCCATAAGCCCAATACCCGTTACTGTCCCCTGATAAGGATGGATAAATATCAAGGTTAAAGCATTATCAGCCTAGAATGTTCCCACTGCTGGGACACAGGCCTCCTCTCGGTGACACTATTGACAGCTCACTTCACCTAAGTGTTCACGGTGAGATTATTACAGAATAGACCGGAACTGTAGTGCTATTCTGTAAATATACCACCGTGAAAACTTAGGTGAAGTGAGCCGTCAATATTATCAATCCTAGCATCAGATGGAATGACAGCCCACTTAAAGCTCACTTCACCTAAGTTTTCACGGTGACATTTTACAGAATAGAGCGGCTGAACTCATTCGAGTTCCTTTTTCCAATTCTTGTTCCACTGCCTTCCATATACTTCCAAGATTATTACATTACTCTAATTCTGTTTCACATTGACATACTTTCTCGACGGAAGTAAAAGTAATACCTACGTCATAATGCCACTTTCCACGCTTGTATCCAAATATTGTAATTCTTGTTACAAATAATAACAAAAGAGTTGAACGTTGCATGATAACAACCGTTTGTTTGCGCATGCCCAATATAAAATACAAACATCATAATTAAATGTAACATAAATTATTACCGACTGCTTCATTAGTCCAGTGGTCGCTCGTGGCGCTACTGCTGAGAATGTGTCTAAATCTGGTTTGTTGTAACGGGAATATTATTTGGAATCAATTGATCATGTCTATTTTGATAAAAATAGTTTGTTTACTACGGATTTGAACAGTAAACAGAATATTAATGACTGTATTAATAATATTGTTGTCAGAAATATTAATTTTGTCGACACCTTGAAATAATTTTTACGTTCATTTTGTGACTTTGTATTTCGATAGTTTATTTTGACTTTTCAATTGTGATATAATTCGATCATCATCATCATCATCTGCCTAGCCTCTTCCCAACTATGTTGGGGTCGGCTTCCAGTCTAACCGGATGCAGCTGAATACCAGTATTTTACATGGAGCGACTGCCTATCTGACCTCCACAACCCAGTTACTGGGTAATACGATACCCCTTGGTGAGACTGGTTGTCACACTTTCGGGCTTCAGACTACCCGTAACGACTGTCAAAGATCCACGAATGACAGCCGGGACCAACGGCTTAACGTGCTTTCCGAGGCACGGAGGGGTCTCGGTGTGTAAAGATGGTCACCCATCCACAGACCGACCGCGGCAAGCGTAGCTTAACCTGACCGATCGACCTGTGCGGCTATTATTATTTAGCCACGGGCCCCTCTTGTGATATAATTCGATATAAGTATGATATTGTTAATGTTGACTGCCTAGTTGGTCTAGTAGTCGCAAGCGCTAATGTGAGCCTGAGGTCCTGGTTTCTATTTCCAGGTCGGGCATAGGGTCATTGGGTCTTCCCATCTGGAATTTCTCAGTAAGTAGCAGTCCGTAGTCTGAATTTGTGCCCGATTGATGGCATTAGGCTCGCCCCCTATTAGATACACGGGACTTAAACATAACTGGCGAAATGTGGGTGTACTATAGGTACAGTCAGCAAAGGAGAAAAGTAACCAGGGTCGTCGGATATAGTTGAAGTTTAGTAAGAAACCGATGGATGTTTTCGAATAAAATTTAATTTAATAAAAAGAAAACAAACAGTTTATTTATCAAGTTAAATTTCATTCGAAATCATCCATCGGTTTCTTACAAAACTTCAACTATATCCGACGACCCTGGTTACTTATCTCCTTTGCTGACTGTACATCTCTGCTTAACCCTTTGGTGATTACAGGCGTGATGTTAAGTTAAATTATTATAATAACTCCGAATACGTGTAGCGGATAGTAATTGTTGAAATGATGATAGATGATGGAGTTGGCAGCTCAGGAGTAAACCAAAGACACTGACCCAAGTAATGGTTTCTGTAAGTGTAAAATAGAACTAAATACTAGTTATACAAGGTAATTAAAACAACTGAAACCCTGAAAAGGGGTTGTTGTCTCTCAACATTATAAAAACTTAATTTAGGATCCAAACATGAAATTCGGAAAAAAAATCAGATGCTCCTGCTCCAGACATCTATGTTCGTAGCTCGTGGCTAAATAATTAACAGTCGCTCGAGTCAATCAATCAGTTTAAGGTTACGGTTGCCACGGTCGGTCCGTGAATGGGTGTCCATTTTTATATACCCAAACGCCAGCTCCGTGTCTCGTTAAGCTGCTGGTCTCGGCTGTCATTCGTGGATCTTTGACAGTCGTTACGGGTTTTCAGAAGCCCGAAAGACTGACAAACAGTCTTACCAAGGGGTGAAGTGTTACCCAGTAACTGGGTTGTGGAGCTCAGATAGGCAGTCGCTCCACGTAAAGTACTGGTATTCAGCTGCATCGGTTAGACTGGAAGCTGACCCCAAAAATAGTTAGGAAAAGGCTAAGCAGATGCCCATTCCAAAGACCAATGTTGCCATATTCAACATGCTTGGCCAGCAGATTGGCGATCGCAATATTTTAATATTCAAGATGTTCTGTTCAGGGAACAGCGAATTTTTCTGTCGCGAATTCTGGTTTGATGCCAAAGTGAAAGTGTACAGTAAAATAAATTCGATATCTATAGGTGTATATATATCTACATCACAGTGGGTTTAAAGGTTAAAAGATTAGTAAGTACACCGCTATTTACGGTTAATTAAAACTGAAATGAACCAATTTAAAAACTGAAAAACATGTAGCTACTTTTGTAATATCTCTAGCGCAAAATAACATTAGACAAATGACTTTTTTAAAGAAAACACTAGTAAATGAGCTCTTCAGAAATTATGTTTATAATTCAAAGACTGTTTTTGTAAAGTGAAATCTTAAATTAAAAAGTGTATTTTTTTACGACTTACGAAACACTTAAATACAAAATAATTAAGTCATATAGACTCACTTTTTCAACTATATAGCACATTTTTTCATCTACAGTGCGGCCGACGAGAGAATGCGTTCTTGACATCTGTCAGTTACATACAAAAGAATACGTGCTATGCGAATTTGAACTTTATTAGCTACTAGAATTGTCGCACTGACAGCTGTCAGGAACCCTTGAGCGCCTTGTCGAGGGTACGTTCTGATAGGGCATGGGTTATCAGGATACCGAGTATCAAGGAAATATCAAGATGGCTGCCGCGATCGCAAGCTTCTTCGGCATGTAATTACCATTATTAGATACATGAATGATGTACCCATTACCTATTTTATAAAGAAACCCGCGAAAGAGACATGTTATAGATTTTGGCAAACATTCATGATAACCTTTAGAAACGCAGGTTAGATCATACATTGGTATTATCTATTTTTTAGACATTACATAGGTACCTACTATTTATAGGTAGCGTCATGTATAAAGCGATATGTTGTAATGTAAATACTCGTACAACAATTACGCAATGAATTGCATTTGTGACCGCAAACGATAGTGATACGATCGCCTAGGTCGCACTGTTCAGAATAGATATTCATAGGTACCTATGAGATACATAATTATCTAGGATTAGAAAAAATTGCTTCATAATCAGTCTATAATATTCCCACTGCTGGGACACAGGCCCTCGTCTCTTCTCTAATAGCTTAGCTACTTTTATTTGTAATCCTTTTGTGTACGTAAGAGAGTGACATGTAATCTTCCGAAAAACAAATCTTAAACTAATAACAAATATCTTGTATTCCCTGAAAGGTTGGGCAGAGGTGTGCGTATAGTACACCCTCATGTCGCCAGTTATGCTTAAGGGGGGAGCGCAGGGTACACACTGGATAACGTAAGAAAATCTGAATTTCGCGGGCTACCTAGCACACCTACACCGTTAAATTTTGATCCTTTTAATCCTTTAAAAAAAATCAGTTGATCCATACATTATGTCGAGCTAAGCGAACATAATTCTATGGATCAACTGATTTTTTTTTTCACGATTTCAGGGTTGGTCCCGTAGTAATAGCTGTTCATAATGATGAGTAGAATGACCTCTTTTAAGGATTAAAACGATCAAAATTTAACGGTGTATGTTCTATGTTATGGGTTTGGTTTCCGCACTTAGTTAGGCCTTCAAGTGGACCATTGTGCGTGGACCATGGCGGCCATCGGTGGTTATTGCATCCGTGTGTGGTATACGCATCCCCCTTAAGTCCCATGTAACTGAGGACAAGCCTATTCCAAAAAAAAAAATATATTGCTAAATCAATGCCATCATAAAAAGTGTCCCTTCACTTATTTTTTCAACAAAACAAATCTTACCTTCATTAACTTAAGTGTTTACATGTTCAAGGTTAAGGAAAATACAACTGAACAAATGCCTCCATTACCGTGTATTTTATTTCCTACTAGCTTCTAGCCTGCGTGAAATTTCTTGCTCCTCCGACACGTCCCGTCGCGTCGCATCGTATCGTCCGCGCTAGTGGTTCTATGGTGATGATAAATAGCCTTATAGCCTTCCCCAAGAATTGGACTATCAAATTCAAAAATAATGTTTCAAATCCGACTGGTGGACGGCTTTATTATTAGTATAGATAGATAAAAAACAGTTAACCCGTATTTACTGTTCTTTTTGGAGATCCGTAGAGTGATAAAAAAACCCTTTCCTTAATCTAGGGTTAATGAAGACAGATCCAACGTTGCGTGGACAGAAGAAATAAGGACAGGAAAAAAAAACAGAGTGAAAAACTAGTTCCACGCGGTTGTGTTTATGTGGCAAGGGAAACTAGAATATATGGTAGATAGGGTAAAGTTACTGTAAGAAAATGTAAGGCTTTTTATATGTTTTAGAACCAAGAATTCGATGATATGTGACATCTATCGACACGCACGGGGCCCGCGTAGAGCGCGCTCCCTCTCACAGAGAGGAGGCCTGTGTCCCTTCAATTTAAGGAGTATATCATAAGTTATGTAATGAAGTTATTTTAAAATAAATTACTTTGTTATTTGAGTTATTATTTCAAAAACAATACAACACTTGCAATCTCTAGACCCCACAGTAAGATTTTCAGTATCGTAAAACTTATTACGTTTCTTTCCGAGATTCAAAACGAACACAGAGAGAAATAGGTACAGACGCCAGCACATCAAGCTACTACAATCTGTCAAATTTCTTTAGTAGATTTTCAACTTTATCGCTATATCTTAAGGTTCAAAGTTGATTGAGAAAATTTGACAGTTTCGGGTAGCTTGATGTGCTGGCGTCTGTACATGTATGCAGCCTATAATGTTCCCACTGCTGGGACATAGGCGTCCTCTGGGTGAGAAGTACATAATCAATGTTTTAACATTACAATAACAGGACTACATTCGGAGTTACCTCGCAAAAACGCCCTTTCGAGGCACGATGGCAATTACAGTAAAAACAGCATATTGTTAGAGCACTCTCGATGCAGATGATAACTCGATACTCTCGATTGTGAGTTTTTACAGAATAGTGAGGCTAGTATGTTATTTCAAAGTACTTTTTCAAAAATGACAGTGAAACACCTAAGTTTTTTTTATTGCAATATGGGCCAGCTCTTGACTTTGATCTCGTCTGGTGGAAAGCGATGGATGAGGTTTATGATGGAACGAACGACCCCAGAAGATGCCTATTCAATCTTGCTACCTTGACGGAACGGCAGCAGGGTGTGATTGCGGAGCTATGTCGCAAACCATGCTCCACGCTCCTCCTATCCTGCCCTCTGTGGCCAAAACATACAGTCAAAGTGACATCTGCACTGCCACCGACAACGCCGTGGATGTGGCAAAGTTTTGGGCCAACAAGATCTGAAATACAGTCGCGACAGAAACACGAAGAAGAAGAAAAACCTGGCTGTGAAGCATGACGGGTTATACGTTTCTAAAATTTGAGAAAACTCTGGTATTAACTAAATACAAGCAGTGACTGCTACCACTAATATTTAACTGAACTAATCACCAAGCTACCAAATCGAACTCGTAACTTTACAATTTCATAACCGTCCATCGATTCCCAATAAATTAAACGGAACGCTAATATCTTCGGATTGCGAAAATTAACGAACGCAAATTGATTCGAATGATCGAATTAATTCATAATAATCGACTAAATGAACATTGCCAACTCCATTCTCTGTGGCGCATCACTAATTTAAATGGCGTTTGTAAACGCGGAAACTGTTAATTGCTGCACTGCCCGGTCATGCCATTCTCCTCAAAATGAGATTGTGTGTCCACAGTCTGCCACTATTGAATTAAGTCCCATGATAGGAGTTACGCCTGCCATTCTCCGAGCTAAATTGTAAACTCCAAACTTTCACTGGATTGTTTTTAACAGAAAGACTTTAAAAAGCTATATTAATCAGAAAAATCACACCTAATAATCGTGGTAATAACTATTAGACTTGATCAAGAAAGCAGTTTGAGTCTTTAAACATTTCTATGGTCAAGTAGTTACCTGATTAGCAGAAAAAGTCGAACCAACGCATGTAAATTTAGTACCTACCTACCGAATTTAACATCACCGGTTATCTAATTGCGTAATATATTATCAATAACAATATGAACCATTTTGCAGGATATTACTAATCCATTGCTTCATAAGTTCGAAAAATTGTTTGCTCAGCAACATAATTATATAACGTAATGAATGTTGTTGAACTGTCAAAATGAAAGCCAATATGTTACTGTTAGTGTATTACGCAATTATCCCGAGGTGACGTAAATAGGGTAGCACTTTAAGGAAAATTACGCCCAAGTCCGCCAACAACAAATGTTTTGGTATTTCTAAAGATACCAGACCTTAATAAAACTATTCTACTTGTCGCTTTGGACGGAAATTAAAGCTTATATGGAGTTTAATAGACATCCTGAACTATGAGATAGGGTTGAAGGGCTAAAATGTCGTTTCTTTTTTAGCATTTTGTTTTGTATACTGTGTGTACAGACGCCAGCACATCAAGCTACTACAATCTGTCAAATTTATTTAATAGATTTTCTACTTTATCGCTAAAACATTAAGGTTCAAGTTTGATTGGGAAAATTTGACAGTTTCGGGTAGCTTAACCTGCTGGCGTCTGTACCTGTTTGTGACATGTGCCAAATACCTAAATATATTTTCATTCTTTGTTACTTCCAAAATTAAATTATGCAACTCTATTCGAACACAGTTGCCATACCCACAGAACAGATAAATCTGTTCTGTGGCCATACCGATAGAAATAACAAAGAAGCAGAAGTTATTGGCTATGGATACGTAATCATGTTGACGCGTACCAGCATAGCTATTCACAACCACTCGATGCGCTTCCGTATCGTATCGAACATCAATCAATGTTATCGTAGGGAGTCCTCTAAACGCTGTTCACAAGTCCAAAACCCAAAAATTTTGTCAGTATAAATCAAATGCGACGACTGCTATTCTTCCGACAGTTGTTTGCTGTCGGGGGCAAACTATCAGTAGCAATAGATTTCTTTTTGACAGTTCAACAACATTCATTGCGTTATTTACGTTGTTGAGTAGACACGTTTTTCGAACATATGAAGCAATGGATTAGCAATATCCTACTAAATGATTCAGATTCAGACTGATAGTGTGTTACGTAATTAGGGTACAGGATATCGAAATGTGTCATTTTCAATACCATAGCCTGTCGGATGGTTGTGAATAGCTACGCTGACTTACGTAATCGAAGCATAGATCGAACAAAACTGACGCTTCCAAGCTTTCTAGACCCTATTCAAACTAATGAACGTCTCATTTTAATCTTTCAATTTGAAAGACAGAGGTAATCATTATCCTGTACTGACAACCATGTTGTTTATAACCGCAGAGCGATTGAATACGGCTGCCCTGATTACAGACTAACAGACTACAATCCGTCTGTCACAGGGTGCCATTAATTGATAGATTTTCTCTCATCAATAAATCAAGGCTGAAGTTTAAATTGCTTTCACGGTACGAAGAATTAATTGTAATTGTTAAGTCGAGCGTGGAGTAAAATAGAAGTATAAATTAGTCGTTATTGGATTTCTACCGACCACAAATTATAGCTAACTAATTAATTCTTATGTATTTGTTTAATTTATGATTAACTTATTTGTTAGTACACTCGACACAATATAATAAAATAGAGAGCAGTGGTCCCAGTGGAAACGGCCGACATTTACTAGTTGTAGGCCGTAAGTTCGAACCCACAGATGTGAAAATTATTTCATCACCACTTCTCAAAACTGTAAAGGAAAACTTGTGGAAACCGGCATGTCCTAGAAAAAATATTTCGAAGGCGTGGGACATCTACCCATCCGTACTAGGCCCGCGTGGTAGATTACGACCCACTCCCTCTCACGGAGAGGAGGCCTGTGTCCCAACAGTGGGAACATTATAAGCTGTTATGATTAAGATAGTGCCTAAGCCAGCATGCCATATTAAACCCATTTCACGTGAAAGCGTAGTACGTACTAACTCCTTCAAATCATAATAAACCTATTATTATGATTTGAATTGATAGGTACCTACCTGCACCACCAGATAAAACAAATGAGAGCCGTTTTCATAAAATGTAACGTAATTCATAATTTCTACAGTTATCAAGTTTTGTTATCCTAAGGGCTGGATTTTTCAATCGACAGATAATTTTTGTGCGTGGAATAAAATTGTCGTCTGACAGATTTTGTATAGAAGTACTGAAAATTCAAAATGAAAAATTTAAAATTATTCCTCGTAAAAAATTATCTGGCGTTGGAAAAATCAGCCGTAAAATATGTAAATTATGAATTCCACCAACTAAAATGTTGTTGTGAAATCACTGTACAAAACATTGTTTACAGTCAATAAAGAAAATCCTAGCAATACTATTAACTACACACTATAGATTAATAGTCGTTTGTTGCCTTTGAAATAAGAGAACAACAATTACCAAAATTGGAAAATCGGAACATGAAAAATAAACGAATATTTGTCATCGCTCTGATAAATTGTGTCTATGGCACCAATTTTACTCTTTTAACAAAATGGCTTCTGACTTTTCATCTTTTCATGCAGCCAGTTTATTTTTTTATTCGTTGAGCACATGAAACGATTTATAAAAGCCAATCTGTTATTCAAAATCCCCTTTAAATATATTTAAGGCTTAAGTTAATCGTAAGTAATTCGTTTTGACTTTAAAGAGCATGGCAGTTAAGAATATGTCATGCTCACTTAAATGTCTCACTGGTGGTGGCGCGTTTGTTGGATCATTCGGTTCTCTACGAAATGGTTGAGCTGGATGGTGCTGATCCACGCGTCATGTTCGTGAACGGGCGCCGTCGGTTGAGACTGGTCATCTCTTAACTGCCAGGGCTTATTTTGAATTTTGAATTTAATATTTTAAATTGTTTTTTTTTTTTACATTATTCTCGCATATAGAAGCAATAAGAATAATGTACCCAGGATTTTGTAATAATATCTTGATTTAAAAGAGTGTCCGTGGAGTTTCTTGCCCGTTCTTCTCCACAGAGATCTACGTTTTGGAATGGGCAACTAGCTTCAACTTTCTGACTAACTGACCGACAATTTAATTTTGACAATTCAAAAGTGCCTGAAATGGTTTAATTGAAATAAATGATTTGAGTTTGTTAAGATTTTCATGATCATGGCAACGGGAGCTGGAAAGGTCAAAACTTAATTAAAAACGCCAAGACCCACCAATTATGATATAATGCGCAATGAGTTGAGCTACACAATAGGCTATTTTCCTAAAAAATTCTAATTAGTCCGTCAGTTAGATTATCAAAAAATATTGAAACCGTATTTTTTCTTTTGTCAATTATATAAAAAATGATGAAGATATCGCCCGTTAAAGTTCCGCGTGACGTCACTTGCTTGCGACATTTTTGCAAGCAAGTGACGTCACGACCCCCCATTCCCAAATTTTGACGCGCTTTATTACTGTAATTTTTTGTTTGATTGACAAAAGAAAAAATACGTATCAATTAATTTTCGATAATCTAACTGACGGACTAAATATAATTATTATTTTTTTACCCAGGCAACTGCTTGGCAATTACTGGTAAATGCTTGCACTATCTCTGCTGGTCCACTAATATCGGTGTGGTTCTTTCCTCAAAACATCATTTTCAGACACTAATCTACGCTGTCCTCACATGATCTGACCAAGTATTGTCTGGACTTTAAAAGAGACTGAGAGACCCCTGAGTTCGTTTCGCCATTTGTTCTTAGTCTGATAGGAAATGTAGACTCCATCTAGATTTTTTTTTTTATTTTATTTAATAAGACATGTAAAAGTGATTCTGCTAAGTATTTTATTTACAAAATAAAAAAAATCATTTAATTTCTTGGTCAAATGGTGATATTACGACTACAATTTATGCTTTTACGACCATGTTGATTAGAACGTAGAATGTTTTTTTTTTAATAAGAATCGATCATGCGAATACTGTAAAAATCTATAAATATTTTCGTCTAAAGTGTAAGCTTTGAACTCTTGTAAATATTTATGCACTTTGACGCGTCTAGCGCGTTAGGCACTTTTTTATAATAATATCAGATTCTATTGTAGAAAAAACTAAATACATGAAACATGAAAAAGAACATTTTACCCGTATTTTGTTGCACATCTTTACAGATTCGTATTGCTACTTTTAAACATATTACTGTCACTTTAGTTATCATTTTAACGACAGCTTTCTTACGTAAAACTTGTAAAACGTTCTCAATTATTTATAAACTCATCTTAAAACATCCAATCAATGGAACATACCTACCTAGCTTCTATAATTTATTATTCGAGTAGTTTAACTACTTACTGCGGAAGACAACTCTTTGACACAACCCAAAAATAAAACCAAGGAATCTTTGATCTTATTTATACCTAAGTATATTAATGTCTACGTAAAACATTTGTGACAGATTTTAAAACTAAATAACATAGCTGTTTTTAGTTAACAACGTGTGAAATAGGTACGCCTGGCATGGATGGACATGGTTTCTTAATTAAATACGTCTTGCAACTGACCGTAAACGTCTTTCTTCAGACTACTTACACCTAAAGAAAAATTGATATAAATTGCGTGATGTGAAAATGCGATGCTAATGACTTTAATAAATCATCAAGGTTCCTATCACTTAATTAAAAACTTACTAATGTAAGTACTTACCGAATAATAAACGAAGAACGGGCTCACCAAAAAAAAATCCGCAAACAAAAAAGAAAACTTTATTTAAACCGTAACCAACACTATAAATAATCAAAACTTTTTTAAATTAAAACTCTTTACACGTACGACACTTTGACACTCGTTACTGGCCACTTAGGCGCGCGAACTTAACCATTAGAATTCAAATTAGTTCGGATTTCGAAAAGCGCGGGAAAATGTCCCCGGGCGTGCGTTCAGAAGAAAATTTTAGTCGAACTGAAGGGCGGCGCTTCTGAATGGACGCGTCGCGACCACGCTCATGCGCTCTCATGTTAGCTACAACGAATGTTTTTCCAACGGACTTTAGCTTTTTCACGCTTTAGCTAGAAAATATATTTTCGTCTTTAAGTGCACTGGGCGCCCGGGGGTTTGTTCTAAAAGCGAAAAACATTCTGTACGCTGGATCGTACGGTAGCGGCGACGGATCTAATGAAGGGAAACTTGTAATCTCTTGCAGCGCTGTTATGTCATCCCGACGTTTACCCATTCTTGTGCGGGAAAATTTTATGGAGTACCTATACAATTACTGTCCAACTTTTAATGAAGTATTGTATTATGTTTGTATCTTTATTATTTTCTTTTTCTAAGAAAAATCTTCCACAATTAGTCCAGTCAATAAAGGAGTTGTAGAGTGCGTAAGTAGGGACGGAAACGGTTGAAAATATGGAAAAAGTGGATTCATAAAAGTTGTGGAGAATTTTATGAGCTTTCAACCAAATAGTCAGTGCATCTTCCTGGAAGCTCATAATACAAGTAAACAACATGCGTCAATTTGTTGGTGTTATTTGACATCAAAGACGTTGTAAACGTTCGAGTATCATTATTGTTAGAAATTCTTCTGCGGTCGATCTTTATGTTCCCACAGCTGGGACACAGGCTTCCTCTCCGTAAGAGGAAGTGGGCCTAATGCGGGTTGGTAGAAGAGATTTTTTGGTTTTAGAACATGCCGATTTCCTCACGATGTTTCCCTTCACCGTTTTGACAGCAATGGTGATGGACTATTTACACGAAGTATAGCGCCTGCCTGGGTTCGAACCTTTGACCTACAACTCGTAAGTCTGGGCCGTTACCACTGGGTCACCACTGCTCTTTGTTTTTGTCAACATAACATTATTTAGTATAATATATCAGCGGTCATTTTGGTGTAGCAAAATAAAAATCGGAGCTTAGAACCTGACAGAATTAACATTATTCTTATCATCCCGAGGACATACGGGCATCAATAAGCTACCCTCAGATATCTTTGCGCTGAATCAACTCGGCAACGTGACTAGCGGCTGGACACAGACGGAGCTATTAACTTCTGCGCTACGAATCATAGATCGCAGGTTCGATGTCCAGACAAAAAAAGTTTTAGTTTGGACATCAATTTTCCAAGATATGGATGTTCAGATGTATGTGAAATTTGTGTCTATGATTATACTTAGAAGAAATTCCTTGTGTTGGAAGATGGTCTTACAAATCTTAAATAGAATCATTTTCAAATTCAAATACAAAATATTTTATTTCACATAAAAATAATATTAAATTCGAGTCATTTGGACTGTTAAATTGGACAATTGTGTAGTGTTATTTTAAATTAATTTTTAATTAATAATAATTAAGACTGTTTTCTCTTAATGTCGTTCTAACATTGCTCTTAAGTGCTCGCTACTAACCCATATGGATTCTTGATCGAAATAAAGTTTTTGATTGATTGATTGACTGATAAACCTACATGGGCACTTTTGTAAAGTCAGAAGCTTAGTGCTTGACCCCAATTGGTCGTTTTCTATGGAGAAGAGCTGCGAGCCGGGAAGAACCTCCACGGTTACTCTTTTAAAAATAATTGGGTTTAACAATGTTTTCAAATCGCCGACATGAGACTGCGCCTAAATTTTGAACGTTTTAAATTACGAGAATTGACCTTGTGTTCTGTGGTGAGTGTGACCTTTCTGAAGAACATCACCAACAAGGTCCTCTAAGGGCGTCCCCTCCCGGCGTTTCCACTCACATCTGCCTTGTACATATTGTACCTACACCTTTTGTCAGTCGCTTTTCATTCATCCTCTCAACAACCCCAAAATCAAAATCAACAAATCGAAACAAGGAGAGGTAAGGCGATCAAACTAAGTACATATACTTTCAAAATATCGACGCCATCTTCGAAGCTAAAAGTTTAGTACTAAAAGATCCTAATGCGAAACTCTACCGAACCATAACATTGAGGTTCGTACAAAAAGTGACGGGTCTAATTACTTTCGTAGCAGATAAGATAAATCGCCTTAGTGGGGCTTAGGACACGTAATTAAACCTTTTTTCTAGAAGGTGATTAGGTCGTTACTTCGACCATTTTTTGACCTATATCCGTAGGTAGGTACATACATACATGGGGGGCCTGTGGCTTAATAATAACAGCCGCACAGGTTGATCGGTCAGGTTAAGCTACGCTTGCCGCGGTTGGTCTGTGGATGGGTGACCATCTTTACATACCGAGACCCCTCTGTGCCTCGGAAAGCACGTTAAGCCGTTGGTCCCGGCTGTTATTCGTGGATCTTTGACAGTCGTTACGGGTAGTGAGAAGCCCGAAAGTCTGACAACCACTCCATTGGTGTAATTGCCGTATGGCGTTCCAGTGTGAGAATAAATAAATAAATAAATACGTATCAGTAACTTTACTGTTTTTTTAATTTTTGGAGGTATGAGGAACAAGGTGTAAAGTTCACTCAACCTCCATAGAAAACTGAGGATCCTCCCTTTTCAGTTTATTTATTTGTTAGATAGGTAATGGCGCCGATTCCCCTGTTCACAAACTAAACTAAATTTAAGTTCAATGCATCTTTTTCTTTCTATTTAATTTAGAAAAGGACAGAAGATAAATATTAGTTTAGTCCTGTCAAACTAGTCAGCGCCTGACGTAAATTGACGTATTTTTAGCAGCCATGTTTTTAATCACGTCTAATCTGTCTATGGAGTATCTTAATTTGAGAGGAGTAAACTAATATTTTATCTTCTGTCCTTTTCTTAATGAATTAAATTTATTAGTTTAGTCACAGAACAGATAAAAGAGGTTAGAAAGGAAATAGTTCCTGATTTGTATTAAAACGCGTGTCGCCGCTTGTCTCCTACTCCTGTCTCTCCACTACAAGCAAGACATCAATACGTACGCGAATTACGCACACAAATAAACCACATGCACTTAGATCGCGTGTTTGCTATTGGTTCTCACACTAACGCAAATACTGCTCTGGACGTACACTCACACACGTGTAAAAGCAAATAGTTACGGCGACCAAAAGGTCGATTAATCATATCGATAAAATTACTGTAATTTTGTTAATTAAAGTTTTGCAATTTTATTAGTTGCGGGTACGGTACGAATAATGTGGACATCCTAATTACATATAAATAAAATTAAATCAAAGTCAATTTAAGGGGGAACATTCGATACTGCCGCGAATTTTTTTTTTTTTTTTTCATTTTATGCTAGTTGCAGCTCTGTTTTACGTCATAATAATAGAAAGAAAGAAAAATAGCATTTTGAATAACATAAAACGTAAAACAAAGCTACAATATGTAAAAAAACTAAAAGGAAATTTTAAATTTCACGGCCATATCGAATGCTAAGTCGAATTAACATAATATAATCTAATTGATGTATTGTGAATTACTCTGTGAAAAATGTATTTATTAACTGTATCATGTTAATTTATGAATAATAGCTGTGCCCGCCGGTTTTACCCGCGTTAATTTGAGGAAAAAGCCTACTAAAATAATATATTCCATTACTTTAAGAGTATTACTTACGATTATCACTTAGTACATTACTATAGGAAGCTAATGACCGGCCGCCTTGCGGAGTTATTTTAAAACCATGATATCTCCTAAGATATTCATTGAAATCCAAAATCCAATCAAGGACAATTTTGTTCAAAATTAAATACTTGTGATGAGTAACTTATTTATTTGGATGAGGATTAATTAAGAGGGGCAATTCTCTTTATTTTAAGAATGTTCACAGTCTGATCTGTCTCAATCTGTCAAATACACCTTTAATTTCCCTACATTTCTGACCAGTTTTTGTATTTTTTTTTGTCGCTGAAATGAAACTGCGACTAGATTTTGAACGTTTTTAATTACAAGAATTGGCCTTATAGGCTCTGTGTCCGGGATTAACGTTATTCAAGCGTACAAAGATATGGGCTAAAGTTAATAAGTAAGCAAATAAATGACACAAGTAAAAATACAAGAATATTTAAATATTGAACAATAATTTAGACTCAATTTTAACGCAAATTTAGAAAACTAAAAAAAAATTTCATCGTAAACTACTAACCTCAAACCAAATAGACGAAAAACTAACTAAGAAACTAAATTAATAATAATAATCCACATTATACAATAATAAAATTAGTGTTAATAAAAACGAAGTTGTATTAATTGTAACATTACTGAAAATAATCATTCGTATAATACACATAGGTACTTAATATCGACATTGTTTACAATTTGGTACAACACTATCGATGCGCATAGATTTCCCTGAATAGATGCTTTGGCTCGACACACGCGACGTTCGCAGTGAACGCAATACATTGCGCGACCGCTCACGTCGTACAAGATCGTACCCATGTATTGCAAGCAATGTATAATTTTGCATCTGAATGCGATTTTATCGTTTTTGTCTACAAACTACATAATACTTTTGCAATAATTACAAATATCACTCATATTTTAAGGTTTTTGGTCTTACCTGTGATAAGAAATCCCTCCTCGGGCCACATTACACTCCTGACTTCTTTTCCGTCACGTTATGATAGCGCAAGACGGCATAATTATTTTTTTCCGCGGAGTTTCGAACGCTGTCACAACAAGAGCGCGATTGTTGAGCGGTGATTCAAATTTCTGTTGACGTTGAGCGTCTGATCAACGTTGCGGCGCGCCTGCCCCGCCCACAAGGCCCTTCTAACCTCTTTTATCTGTTCTGTCAGTTTAGTCCTGTCAAATTAAGATACTCCATAGACAAATTAGACATGGTTAAATCATGGCTACTAAAAATACGTCAATGTACGCCAGGCGCTGACTAATTTGACAGGATTAAACTAATGTTTATCCTGAAACTGACTTATCTTTGATGGCAAGAAAGAAAACCAAGCTTTTTGTGGGCTTCGCTGACCGAGTCGTGGAAATAGAAAAGTTTTGCGTAGGTACATGACGGTAAAAGCATCGGATACGATAATCCGTTTGACCCGTGGGCATGCGTCGTTTGACACTTAACCAGCGTTTTTAGGGTTCCGTAGCCAAATGGCAACGGAACCCTTATGGATTCGCCATGTCTGTCTGTCTGTCTGTCTGTCTGTCTGTCTGTCTGTCTGTCCGTCCGTATGTCACAGCCGCTTTTTTCCGAAACCATAAGAGCTATACTGTTGAAACTTGGTAAGTAGATGTATTCTGTGAACCGCATTAAGATTTTCACACAAAAATAGAAAAAAAACAATAAATTTTGGGGGTCCCCATACTTAGAACTGAAACTCAAAATTTTTTTTTTTCATCTAACCCATACGTGTGGGGTATCTATGGATAGGTCTTCAAAAATGATATTGAGGTTTCTAATATCATTTTTTTCTAAACTGAATAGTTTGCGCGAGAGACACTTCCAAAGTGGTAAAATGTGTGTCCCCCCCCCTGTAACTTCTAAAATAAGAGAATGATAAAACTAAAAAAAATATATGATGTACATTACCATATAAACTTCCACCGAAAATTGGTTTGAACGAGATCTAGTGAGTAGTTTTTTTTTAATACGTCATAAATCGTAACGTAACGGAACCCTTCATGGGCGAGTCCGACTCGCACTTGGCCGGTTTTTTTTTTTTGTTTTATGGGTTTGTTATACCAAAATTATAGGTACATACATATGATACAAGTGAGAAAAGTCAGTCATTCCACTCAAGGCGGGGTTGCAGGCCGAGTCGAGGCAAGGGCGTAGGTAATGGAGCCGTAGTGTAGGTACAGACGCCAGCACATCAAGCTACTACAATCTGTCAAATTTCTTTAATAGATTTTCAACTTTGTCGCTAAAGTATTAAGGTTCAAGGTTGATTGGGAAAATGTGACAGTTTCGGGTAGCTTGACCTGCTGGCGTCTGTACATAATCAGCCTATAATGTTCCCACTGCTGGGACACAGGCCTCCTCCCTACGAAAGGTAGTGGGCTGTAATCTACCACGCACGCCCAGTGCGGGTTGGTAGATGTCACATGTCTTCGAATTATTGGTTCTATGACATGCCGCAGGCCATAGTGTAGGTACTTACCTAATGACAAATCACATGACAAATGCATTTTTGTTTTGATTTTTTATTAATAAAAAAAACAAAAAGAAACATGACAAATGCTCACGCGATTTAGACGACTTTTTTGAATACACTTGCGATGAAAAATAAATATTTCATAAACATCAAATTTAGTACCTAACCAATATTTGTGAAAAATGGCTCGCTGATTCTTTTTTCGTGTGCCGTGCCTTCGTATTATGAAGGAGACGGACTGACCCGAGTGACACGTAGCCATCAATCAACCAACCTAATATTAAAGATAAATAAACACCGTAAATTTGAATACCTAAATAAATAATTAAATGAATCATGTAATTAATGATAATCTGTTAAAAAACGGCCTCGTTGGTCGTTAGGTCGCAAGCGCGACCTACCAAGCATTGGGTCCGGGGTTTGACTACCGGAGCTAACTGTTATTAGGTTTTTTCTTATAGAAATTCTGAATATTTTTTCAAATCTCTAACTTTTTTCGAGCTAGGCGCACGTGCGAGGTGTCAAAAGACGCGTCTCCGCGCGGGCTAGCGAACTATGGGGTTTCTGGAATTTATCCAGAACAAAAATCGGGAATTTTGCTGAAAAAACGTGTTTCTCGCCCCCTTTTACAACTCTGCCTATACCTTCGAGAAACGCAAGCGTTATAATATTGCTATACATAATCAGCCTATACCTACTGTTCTCACAGCTGGGCTGTGAGAGGGAATGGGCCGTAATTCACCACGTGGGCCCAGCGCGAGTTGGTAGATATTACATGTCTTCCAATTTTTGGTTCTGGTTTCCTCACGATATTTTCCTTCACCGTTTTTTGAGAGTAATAAAATAAATTACACAAAGTAAAGCGCCTGTCTGGATCCGAACCCACGACCTACAACTCGTTAGTCGGGTCCGTTACCACTCGGCCACCACAGCTCTCTAATATTGCCATACCTAGGTACACTAAATCATGACATCCAATTTCAGCACTATCCGAATGAAACACCTTATAACCCATTGCAGTTTTTAATTAGTTTACTGCGGATTCACAGCGTGGGATGCAATTCGCAGACCGCTACAGAATAATGCGGTCCATTGATTGAAGCTTACAGATTCAATTATCGACGTGCATTGTATCTACTGAAGAGCAGTGGCGGATCAGCGATAACGACGACTTACCGAGTTAAAGGTTGCAGGTTCAAATCCAAACAGATGAACAATGTATTTCATTTTAAAAAAAAAAGAATTGTCTCATCGTATGCTGCAACGGTTTAAGTCATCACGTAAAAGCCAGCTGTCGCTAAAAACCAGCGCTGAGGCTCTGTTTCGCATAGGGTCTCCGCATTACGCTGAGCGATGGCCGTTTTGCGTGGATGTAACGTATATTTTCGCCCAACTTTTTTTTTGTGTTTGTGTTCTTTCTCTGCGTCATGTTTACCGCACATAAACGTATTTGTGTCTTTGTTTCTATTTTGTTTGTGCAAGTACTTCATCCTCATTGCTCTCAAAACGTTCAAGGGCATCTTGAGAAAACTTCAAAGGCTTTGAACGACAGGACCGCGGGACCAAGTCATGAAATTTTAATGGCATAAATAATGTAGGTAAGTACCTAAATACTGTTTACGTCAAGGGGCCCCTTTGACAATGCCATAACGTCTGCAAGCCTGACGTCAGGATGGCGGGACCACTCTCAGTTAACCAAGTTCAAACAGTAATGAGGATCCAAGTATCAAAAAAAATTAATACCTAATTGGTACCAAAGCATATCTTGTCACCGCCGGGGTGCCAGCTGTTTTAGAACCCAACGGCCTGGCACGCGACGATGGGAAGAGACCAGACGGAATGACCATAATGCCCTGGAAATTAGGCAGACCTTTGGTGTGGGATGCAACATGTGTCGACACCCTTGCGCCATCCCATCTTCCTAGCATGGTGGGCTGTGCTGGAGCGGCTGCTGCTGGTGCAAAAAACCTCAAACGGCGAAAATATTCCAGCCTGATTGGGAGTTATATCTTCGAGCCGTTTGGGGTTGAAACACTAGAGCCATGGGGTCCGAGTGCCCACTTGGTGTTTCAAGATATCGCCAAGCGGTTAGTCGACTCTTCACGTGACCAGAGGGCTGGCCTGTTTCTTGGCCAAAGAATTAGCATCGCCATACAACGTGGCAATGCTGTTAGCCTTTTGGGCACTGTTCCTGTTGACAGCAATGCGGACGAATTTTTTGATGCCCTATGATTCTTTTTTTTTACTTGTACATAGGTATGTATTATTATTTTAGACTTAATTTGAATCATAATGTATTAATTAATAAATACTCCATAAGCATATCTTAATTACAATTGAATAGCTTCAACCAATTTAGATATATTACAGTCTAAGTAGACTCACAACAAGAAACAAATTAAAATCCTGTTTGCAGTTTTCACTCCGTGAACATGGAAGCGGCAATGAAAGGGTTAAACATACAATAACACGGAAATGCCAATATACAGGGGGGCGGGGACATCGACGTGCACCCTATTACCTTGGATTCTTTTTTTTTTTTTATTTCAACAAAAGAGTACCTACACAGATGGGAATACACAGATCTTCTGCCAAACTGCAGGACAGTGTGTCGGCAGTGTTCTCGTGGACACAGCTCTTTTTCTTAACAATAACTCGAGTCTCCGGACAGATACGCCAAGCGAAGCTACATCTTAACAATTTTCACGGAACAAATATTTGTATGACCTACATGTATTTGTTCCGAGTCTGGGTGTTTTCTATCTATAATATGTAAGTATTTACAAAAAAAAAATGTATATAAGTAGTTTATCAGCCATCTTGTTACCATAACACAAGCATTAGGTTGCTTAGCTTGGGACTAGATGGCGCTGTGTGAAATGTCCAGGGATATTATTATTATTATTAATTTTAGCTCCAGCGCTAGGGACACAAACCCAAATAGTGCTTACGCAGGATATTTTTTAAGGCACTTTTAGACACTGTTTCGGTAGAAATTTCCCTGGGCAATTCGTTTAACAATGTCGGAACTAGCCATTGTCTCGTCCTTCGTCTTGTCCTTTCAGTACATGATTTTAACGACGGCGTTAAAATTTTGCGTTGGTTATTTAAAAAAAATGTTGTGTCATACATTTTGACCGCATAGGTATTGCACTTGGGTAGCGGGATCGTCCGAAAGGGTTACCGCTGCCCTGGAACATAAAGGGCTAAGGGCTGTTTAATTACTTCCATAGTAACATGTCTTACGGTATTTGACATTGGGAACAGGCTGCAAACATCGGGTCTATTTTTAATCTGCAGATAAGAGCCATCAGAGCCATATATAATCTCCGCAGGCGCGATTCTCTCACGATCTCCAAGGGAATTGATTAAACATCATGACGGTACATTATCAATATACTTATCTATGAAAACATCATGTAGGTAAGATAAGATCTACATAATAATATCTTTAGTACCTAAATGACGTGAAAGACACAATTATAATATTAGGAAGGGGTTTGACGCACTTGGTGCACATCTCAACTTGTACACCATGCTCAAATGGTGAACTTAGCAACTGGTGCACTTCTCATATGGTACACTTCGCAACTGGTGCACTTCTCAATTGGTGCACTTCGCAAAAGGAGCACTTTTGAAAGAAGATTTGGAAAAATTGTCTAAAAATGATAGAATCTTTGGTTTTGCGTAGGTAATTTTCTTAAAAATACAATCAACAAAATAATTTTAATTAAACTCTACATAATCAATATAACATTTTTGTTTTTTCAAAAGTAAAAAACTCACTCGGAAATAATAAAAATATAATTATGTAAGAAAAAAATAGATTTACCTACAACAAAAAGTTATCTTATTAAAGCCAAGATATAATATCATATTATATCAATTTTATAATATTATAATTTAAGCTGTACTTCTTTTAGTTATAGTTATTATTATCTATACTTATAATAAATCTGTAGAAGTGAAAATTATGTACATTGAAAATATCAAAAAAATAAATAGCAGGGGGTGTTACTAGACCGACACCAAACCCAAAAATGTGATTAAAAAAATTTTTGTCTGTCTGTCTGTTTGTTCAGGCATCACGCAAAAACTACCGGTTCGATTACGTTGAAACTTGGTATAATTATTCTTTAATATCCTGGGCACCACACTGGGTACTTTTTATCCCGGAAAAGTACATACAATAAAAAACAAACTTAATTTTGCGGTTCGATCCCTAGACCAGATTACTGCACCAACCGCAAATAATAAGTTTGTCGTAGGTTAAGTCACCCGCAATGGAGTTCATTTTATTCCTTTTAGATTTTAGAGTTATTTAGGTTTATTTTTATATAAGTCGTAGGTATAGATTTTAATGTATAGGTAGTATATTTGATAGTGTACGTAGTGACCGTAGGTTATTTTATAATACTTTTAGGTAGGATTAGTCATTCGTATAGATATTAGTTTTTAGGGATTTTGCTTATTTATTGAGTTTAGATTAGTTATCATCAGAAATAGGTTTATTTAGGTAGGTAGGTATTTAATTTTCTGTTATTGAGTTTTTTTTTTTAATTAGGTTGGTACTTAGGTAAAGGTATCATATAGGTACCCTCTTAATCACCACTAATGAGACACAATTGGTTTTCTATTGTAATTAGCCACAAAGGGCCCGCGAGATGGATGGCATTCTGGGGAAGCACATGGGTACATTTTATCCTGTTGGCACGTTCCCGTGGGATAATTTCCGACATCCACGCGGGCGAAGCCGCGGGCAGAAGCTAGTTAATTAAATAAAAGCTTTAAATTAAATCATAACCTGTTTCTCAAAAACAGGTAATAAATAAATAATATAGATAAACCTTTGTTTATTACTTAGTAATTGTTACTATTAATTGTGGCGCGCAACAATAATAATATGTAAAACAGATGCTTTTCACAGTATCCATAACTTCTCATAGGTACGTAATTATAATCATTTACTGGAAACTTCTTAAAATCCCCAAAATTTAATATTAATTCATGAATCGCAATTTAATTTCACGATCAAAAGCTGCTAACTTGAACTCGCGTACGCATCTCCCAATTCTCCATACAAAATCGTTGTTTTCTATGGACAAAAGCTAAACAGAGCTGAATAAGGTGTGGTTAGTCCCTGCGGGTGAAACCGCGGGGCGCAGCTAGTAGTTGGCTGTGATCATAAATAATTCTCCCTTTTCGGATGTCAATCAATTGTTTATTTCATACCATCATCTTATAAATAAATGTAACAAAAATAAATACAAACAGGTATTAAAAGGCAGTTTTCCATTTGAAACATATCAATTTAATATGATTTCTATAAACATTACCTATTGTATAATTTATAAACCGAAATCTTACACTGAACATAATGAACTCGCGTATAAAATGCTTTTGTGACTTTAGCGGGATGAAGGTATAAAAAAACTGTATAGTTTATGGTCTGTTTATTATAAAGGTGTGTATCCGTTTTTCGGACTATACCCGAGGCCGGTGTTCGCACTCCGACCCCTAACGTTTACGCGAAATGGTGACTACTCGATGACCGTTTGTTCCTCTTTCACGAAAAATTCTACAATTTCTTCTACCGTCGTTGTTGTGGAGTCGGTGTCGATAGCGTCTGTATCAACATCTGTAGGAGAAAAGAAAGTTGGTTAAACAGAAGTAAAATAACAATGTTACAGGGCATAAGACCATATCAATGGTTACAGCCACACTATTAACAAAAGAGACATTCAATCAGCAGAGGTGTTAGCTGTAAACTTCCTATCAAGTTTTGAAATTATTGACATCACTGGGAACATCTAAGTTCTATTTAAATCTTAGTTTCAAAATGATGCTACTTCCACTTAAAAAAATAACAACTTTACATTAATGTAAATTAAGTCGATATCAGAACGACTTGGAGTCGTAATGAAAACCAAACCATATGTGTAGGCATTGTTATTGTTGCAAAATATAGGGCACGAAATCGTCGTACCAGTAGCGACAAAAGACGCCTTTGAAAACTTGATTGTGAACGTAGTTTACTGAACTTCGCCACAATAAAATGTAGTGATACGTACAATTCCTAAGCTCGAGCCGGCGCGGCTTCTGCTCGTTCCACTCCCGCACCTTGGCCTCGCGGTACTCAACGTACTTCTTCATCTGGTCAGTACGCTTCGCCACCAATTCCTATAAACAAAATATCACATTGAATTAGTCAAATGTCACCTTCATCAGTTTAGGTTATTATGAATATATTCAACATCTGCTTCTAGTTCAACAGATTATGGGTATTTAAATGGCATTACACCTTAAAGTCTAAAACACTGTTCTCTTTATAACGCTAAAATTAATTTCCTCTGGCCCATCGGACTATGACAGTGAGGGACGACAGAGTGACCTATGTTTGAACGTCTGTTGAGATATAGACCCCAAATAATGACTACTTACTATAATTATTGATATTAAGGCAGTTAAATACTATTTGCTAATTTTATTTTATCCCAAAATTGTAACATCAACATAGTTGTAGAAAAGAGATACTTCAATTCTTCAACTACACTTCGAAATGATGCTTCGTGATACTACTATGAGAGAGAGATGAACATTGTCTAATTTAAACAACGGTTTTTTCTGAACATACCTTGCTCGCTTTGCTACTGCGCATACGGTCCTTAGACTCGAACTGTGAGTAGTATTTCTTGAGGTTCTTTTTGATCTCCTTCTGCTGCTTCTCGGAAAGTAACGTCGGGGGCCTCGGTCGCCAGTTGAACTGCGCGAAGCCTTCCTTCATCACTCTGTATGACAAATATTAAAAATTGCATTATTAAAGACTAGCTGCGCCCTGCAGTTTCACCCGCATAAGTTTCGATCCCGTGGAAATATCGGGATAAAAAGTATCCTATATGTTAATCCTGGTTATAAACCATCTGTGTGCCAAATTTCATCCAAACCAAACTTTGCACATTTATAATATTAGTAGGATTGAACAAATATTTGAAATTTGTTATATTGGCAAAACTGATCGCACGATAAAAAGAAACTTCAGAACATTGAGGTATGAGAACTATGCCAACACACTTTCTAAACATCGGTTTGGACCAAACAAACAGAACCCGAACAGTTTAATCATGTTTCGGTATTCTTTTATCGATTTTTCTGATATTTTAGTATAAATAGAATAGAGGTCAAGAGGCCCATCTGGCCTTTTTTATTATTATTAACTAACAGGTATGTGCATTCACTCGTTTGGTCTAAGCCCACCTTTTTAAAAGTGGTTCTTCCCCTATACATTTCCAAATAGAAAAGACAATGGCCCTGATTCCCTTGTTCACAAACTAAACTAAATTTAAGTTCTGTGCATCTTTTTCTTTCTATTTCATTAAGAAAAGGACAGAAGATAAAATATTACTTTAGTCCTGTCAAATTAAGATACTCCATAGACAGATTAGACGTGATTAAAAACATGGCTGCTAAAAATACGTCAATTTACGTCAGACGCTGACTAGTTTGACAGGACTAAACTAATATTTATCTTCTGTCCTTTTCTAAATTAAATAGAAAGAAAAAGATGCATTAAACTTAAATGTAGTTTGATAGCTAGCGGATTGTATTTGATAGTGGACTGTAGAAATGAAATGATAGAAACACGTATAGCAATATTATAAATGTATATTAAAACTTAAGACAATGACCTGACAACCGCTCAGACGTAACAACAGCAAACAAACCAACAAAAAGAACATAAAAAAAACTATATTTTAAAAACATGACATTTATACAAAAAAGGTCGCACCACAGCCAGTCGCCAACATAGTTTATTTTGTGAACAAAGGAATCGGCGCCAATGTCTTGCGGGGTGACGACAAACATCTCACTGTATGCTGGGTTCTTTCAATAGGGATTATGACTTACATCCAACTTAGTGTAAGGTGGTACACTATATAATCTCTATAGGTTAGAGATATGTAGCTTTATTTGGATAAAATACTGTTGCATATCACAACAACCGTTAATCGCGTATTTAACGACTTGCAGATTACGATTATCATTTCCATTTCTACTTATTCATCACTGCAAATATTTTTACAAAGCTGCTATACGAAAATACTCTTTATGTTTACTGACCTTCTTAAGATTTTGCCTTGGAAGGACCAGATGTAGTAACCAGTATCGATCTTGCTCTTGAGTGAAGACACGCCAGTCACCACGAAGCGACCGGTCGGGTCCCATTCGATGCCAGACATCTGGAGAAAATAGGTTAGGTTATCATTTTGCATAGTTAAAAATTTGTGGAACTACATTATAATACATTATTAGTTGTATCACTAATAATGTAGTATAATGTAAATATTCTATAGATATTATATATAATAATATAATATAAATTTAAATATTCAGATATTTAAATTGTCAATATTTTGTTTTTTCATTTCGTGATTTTTTGTTGATGTCATATTACGTCATGACATGTAAAACCAATAAGTGACAAAAGGTATTCCTTGTGGATATTTTGTCTGTTTCCGTCACAATAACTTCTTCCAAAAAATTACATGATTTGAAAGTAAACATGGAATTACATCATATACACACCTGGTAATGGTCTGAGACATTCATGATAGTGAAATCATTAGTGTCCAAGAACTCCAGAGCTCCACCAGTCAGTCCAAGGTTAGCGAGAACAATAAACTGTCCAGACGGAGACCAGAACAAGTGGTTGAAGGGCTGCCTCTCGAACTTCTTCAGCAGAGTAGGTGCCTGACCCGTATTCACTTGGTAGAAACTAATGCATATGTTAGCAGGATCACCGTGGATAATAGCGAACTTGGATCCAACTGGCTCCCAAGCGAACGCTTGAATGGATTCCTTAATTTCTACTGAGTCAACCGGAATCTCCTTCTCCCTCATATGGAATATTTCAAAGTTGTAGTACATTCCGGAGTACTTGATTTCATTTTTGTCTTTCTTTACTTTAGAGTAACGGTCTACTTTGACGCAGAGGTAGTCTCCGCTCTTCTGCCAGTGGATCTTACAGTCGGCTACGGAGAACAAGTTCTTGGACCGTATTTCAGTGCGGTTGGGGAGCTCGAGGAGTGTTACCCTGGCTGGTACGTCTTTGTCTTCTGCTACCCAATAGGCTACAATGTTGTCTGTTGGCGACCAACTGAAGTCTCTGTAAATGGAAATAGGGATATTTCAATTTCTAAGAAAACAAAAAATAAATAAACTTCTATTGTGTCTATGACCTAAATACTGAATGGCTATAATATGTGATTTTTGAACAAAAACAATTTATTTGCAACACAAATCAATTTTATTTCCTGAATGCCAGCATGAATTCATAACCTACATGAAGAATATTATAAATAACAATGTATGTTGTGTAATGATGAGTATTGATTATGCAGATATTGTCAACACAGAAATAAATCAGTTAACACATGCAATATTATTTCTAATATTACTATTGTTCCTATAAAAACGCAAAATTATTCAGATTCATTCAGATGTTAATCCATCTTTACATGACTAAAGATTCTGTAGGCTGAGTATTAAATCTATATCTGCCAAACAAACATCATCATTTTTTTTTTTTAATTGTACCAACTTTTAATCATTGGATAATTTTATCTGATGAATAAATTTTGCGGGTTGACATATTTTCTACTCCAGAAAAGTTACCAAACCGCAAATATTATATATTCATCAGATAAAAATTAGTTATCTGAAGATTGAAAAATCAGTCCTAAATCAAACACAGTATAAAGTCTAAAATGTCTTACCTGATTCCGGGTATTTTGATAGACTTCTTGTCCAGCAGACCGAAGCTAGGTGTCTCGTACACAGAGAGTACATCCTGGCCGATCCTGGCGAAGTACCTGTCGTCCTTGCTCCAGCGGAACACGGGCCACGTCACATACTCGTCCGGCGGCGGGAAACTACGCTTCTCTACACCCGTCCTATGTGAAATTAAATATGATTTTAATCTGTACTTAATATAATAAAGCTAAGTTTATTTGAAGACGCTTATCTCTGCCCCAGCAGTCTCGACATTCGTAGCTATCGCTTTATGACCGAATTCGGTCGCAAAGTCCTGTCACTCCATACATTTCACCTGTCAATTCGGGACTTTTTGACCGAATTCGGTCGTAAAGCGATCGCTATGAATGTCGAGACTGCTGAGGCTGGAAACTACCAGTCGGACTTGAAAAATTCTTTTTGCGTTTGATAGCCCAATTCTTGAGGGAGGACACAGACTATTTAACACCACACGCTACGACACAGCCCCTTGGAACATAAAGAAAAAAATCAGAAAGAACGCTAAGCAAAACAGAAGTAATTGCGTGGGCGGGCTATGCGATGCGATGCGAGAACCGACGGAGTTTTATAAAAATATGGCTGTTATTTTAGTATGTATATTGTATACCTTACGACTTCCATGCGAACGAAGTCACAGGCAGAAGCTAGTAACGTAAATAATGGAGTTCTTTTATTAGATGGTACTTAAATGTTATTGGCGATGCGGGTGTACTATCGGCTCATCCCTTCTTTTTGGCAAATGACGTGATGTTGGAACTGCCTATTTTCCTTACATAAAGTCGGCTTTTCACGGTATTTTGTAAGAACAAAATATCGTAATAAGTCGACTTTCTACATCACTATTGTAATGAGGCTGTTAAAAACAAATGGCTACTTAGTAAGACAAGTTTTTGTTTATATGTAAATCTGTAATACCTGTTGGTATTCTAACTGTCTCACTCTTCTGACTCTATCGCGAGTAGAATACGTAATAACAAACTGGTTTGCGTGAGTTGGAACTATTCACCTATATGACTGTATTTCACCTATGTGACTGACTATTTAAAGTCTTAGAAATGTTACAAATTTTTTGTTCAACTCTTCAACCATTCTTTCATTAATCTTAATTAAATTCAAGTGGTGGTGTAGGTATGAGTAATGTAGTGTAAACTGTGATTATTAATGTCATGTTGACAAAAAAGGGTAGACTGCGGCTGTAATTTTAGTCTAGCAAATAAAAATATCAGAGTTATGTATAGAACATAAGAGATTTCTCATCAACTAAAACTTTTGGCACTAAGCTGCTAAGATACAACCACTAGGCACATAAAATTGGTTGTAGATTTGTTTAGCAAAAGTATTTGGCTGTTCAACTATAACTTGTTTAGCAGCTTATCTGTGCAAAGTGTGCCAACTAACAGTAAAATGGTCTACTGCATTATGTGCTTCTTTTGTGCATGTGTTTTTTACTTTATACACATTTAGATGTGATGTAATTAATCTGTCTAACATAAAAAGCATAGTTCTCACAAAAAAATCCTATGATTTGTTACTGCTACTGAATAATAAATCTTCTGGAATTTTCCTATTATGTTGATTTAAATGTTTCTGCCACTATGAGAGATACTTGTATTGTACATCAGGCTGGTGTCTGCAACTCCACAAACACGTATTTTGCATAAAAACATACACAATTAAGTCAAAAAAAACATAAATTACTAACCTGATATCCCAAATAATAAGCTTCTTATCTTCACCCCTATCGCCAGTCGGTGAGAATGTAACAACATAGTTTTCACACGGTGAGAAGGAGATGAACCGAGCTTCTGGGTGGAAGAACTTCTGAAACTGGGAGAACTTGGGGCCGGCCCATAGGGCTACGCCCCGCCAATGGAACGTCGCCAGGTATGTACCCAGCGGTGACCACGCGGCGTAAGTCTCCGTCCAGTTCTGAGAGTGAAAAATAAAGAAATCTATTACATACTTATTAACAGACCAAGAGTATTCAGTCCTAAATTGTATAAAAGAATTGTAACTTCGTTGATAAATCTTATTTTTTTTGTTGTTGGTCGGACATATAAATACTGAAGCAAGTTTTTAAACATTTCAAAACATGATTTCAAACAGTATCATTTGTTGTTGCAATAGTTTACAACTATTGTAAGCAGCAGTGCCAATATTTCCAAACAGGTTTCGAATTTGAAACACACTTGCATAGCAACATACAGGGTGAGTGGTAATTTGACGAATTCCTTCCAGGATGTGACAGTGGGACCCATTTGCAACAATTAAGATTTATATGTTATTTTCTGAATATATTTTATAGTTCGAGCAATTGAAGTTTTGGTTCCTTGGCATTAAGAGATAAAGATACCACAATTGCGTGACTGGCTTATACACTCAGACAAACCCCTAAAAACAGATGAAGAAGCAATGTACAACTTACCGGCCTCTCCTGCATAAGCGTAGGTTCAGGCAGGGCATTCTGCCACACCTGTAGTGCAGTACCAGTGCCAATGCCAACCAGGAACTGGTCGTACGCATCGGGGTCCATCAGGTACCATTGTAAGTCTGACGCGACCTTGAATGGTTGAGGTGCTGGCGGCTCCCATTCTTGAGGGATATCTGAATATCTGATGAGAAAAACAATTGAATTTAATTAGAGAAAGTATAAGACATTAGTTGAATTTAAAATAGTAGAAAGAGATATTTGTTTTATTGGGATACAAGTTACTAAATAGCTTAGTTTTTTTTATGTAACATATTTAAACGATTATAAAATCAGGCATATTTGTGTTAGGTATTGCAACATAACAACTTCTTTGCTATAAGGAAAAATGTGTGACAAATTACCTATAGAAATCTGTTTAGTTTATCACAGAAAGTTGTTAAGTTCATGTGCAATATCAGTCCAGTGGTGACCAAGATAAATGGTTAACAGGAAAACATCTAGTTGACTTGTCACAAGGTCAATAATAGTACTTTTTAAAAACTCAATAAACTTTACACGATAACACTTTCATACTTGAATAACAATTAGCATCTGAAACTTTTAGATTAAGGTGTAGAGAATATGGTACTTACTTCTTGAAATCGGTGAACAAATTCACCAAGAATGTGTGCTGCTTATCTAATTTACAGTTATTTGTCGCTTTCACGGCTTCGGCGGCGTTCTGAGGATTGCTGTACTCCAAGAAAATGTAGCCAGTCGTGTTTCCATTCTCCTGGGTTGGATAATACTCGTTGACGATCTTCCCGAATTTGCTGAAGATCTTGTTTATGACACTCTGGAGCTTCTCCAGGCGCTCGGGTCCAACCTGCGGGCACCCGTCGACCACGACCACGTTCTCATAACTGTCAGATTCCTTCGGTTTCTGCTCTAAAAGGTCGGCCAACAACTCTGCAACGTCAAAGTTAGGTTAGGATTTTATGACTTTCATTACACTGCTAAACTCACGGGGAAAGTTCAAAATTTTACCCAAGTACACTTGCTAACACACACTAAGCCTCACAATTACGTTAAAAATAGTAACAACATGAATGAAAACTTGTAAAATGCGTGGGTGACGCATATGGCCGGTCAAACTTGTCACAGAAAATTGCCCACCTTCATCAGGAATATCATCAACGAAACCCTCCGGATCCTCAAAATCGGGTTCCTCGTCATAATTGGGCTCCTCGTTATCACTTTGAGGAGCTGGGTTTACTTTTTCGTCGCCTTTTTTCTTAGCCATTTTGACGATTTAACGTGTGTAACAGGAAGACACGCCATTAGTGACTGAGCATAGAGAACGATTTTTTTACTTTCACTAAAATGGCGAAATTACGTTTTGTTAACACTTGTGAAGATTTACTGTCAACAATTTTTAAAATGCGTGGTTAATTTAATTAACAATTTTGTCACGTCTGACTATTCATATTAAAAATAATTTCTCAACAATTTTTTATAAAAACAAAACGTATGTTCAGTTGTCATCCATAGACAAAATAAAAAAACATGGCGGGAAAATTAAAGTTTCAAATGAATTTAACTGCATAAAGTTTGTTGGTCTATACTTTTTATCAACGCTGTATTATTGTAAATGTTTTAAAATATCCACAAAACCGAATATGAATGAAATAGGGGTAAATTTTTATAAAACAATAAGGACAAGTTTAACAAAAGGTAAGGACTTTTTAATATTTTCCTCTTTTTGCGATGTGCATATTTTACTATCTGAATTACTCACTGATTAAATTTTTAACAGTTATTAGGCAAGTCCCTACTAATTAATATATCTATACTCATCATCATCTGCCTAACCTTACCCCAATTAGGTTGGGGTCGGCTTCGTCGGCTATCCTAATCTGTACCTATCTATTTAGGTATAAACTATTAATAAAGCTAAAGAGTTTGTTTATTTACTTTTTGCATTTGATAGCCCAATTCTTGAGGAAAGTTATAGGCTATTTAAGATCACGCTACGACACTTAGGAGCCGAGCAAAAAGCGAAAAAGTCAAGAAAGAACGATAAGCGAAAAAGAAGTAATAGCGCGGGCGGGCGATAGGCGATGCGGTGGGTCGGGGGCCAAAATTTCACGCAGACTAGTCGCGGGCAGAAACTGGTATGTACCTAATTAAAATACACCGGGGCATAATGAACTTAGAATCGGCTCATGTAAAAATGCGAGACAACCAAGTAGGCAGTAGCCAGCATGTCATGATGATGTCATGATTTCTTACGAGGTAAGCTCATATGAATTAAATCTATTAGTTCCTTTTTCAATGAATTTGGTACAGTCGTTACGGTTACTCAGGACGACCATTATCTCAGTTTTTTTTTTGTCATACATAAATGAATTCTTTAAAGTTTTTGGCTACCCTCTTCCAAACTCAAACTCAAACTCAAATCATTTATTTCAATTAAACCCTTTCAGGCACTTTTGAATTGTCAAAATTAAATTGTCGGTCAGTTAGTCAGAAAATTGAAGCTAGTTGCCCATTCCAAAACGTAGATCTCTGTGGAGAAGAACGGGCAAGAAACTCCACGGACACTCTTTTAAATCAAGATATTATTACAAAATCCTGGGTACATTATTTTTATTGCTTCTATATGTGAGAACAATGTAAAAAAAACTAAACAATTTAAAATATAAAATTCAAAAATAAGCCCTGGCAGTTAAGAGATGACCAGTCTCAACCGACGGCGCCCGTTCACGAACATGACGCGTGGATCAGCACCATCCAGCTCAACCATTTCGTAGGGAACCGAATGATCCAACACACGCGCCACCACCAGTGAGACATTTAAGTGAGCATGACATATTCTTAACTGCCGAGCTCTGTCAAGTCAACATCAAAATATCGTAAAAAAAAAGAAACGAATCCATGGTTCTTACATTTACAAAATTTAAAAAAATGCTTCTAAATTATACAAAACTATAGTTTGCAATTTATTTAAATATGAGAAAAAAGAAAAAAATACTACCAATCGGGAAGAGGTATATAATATTGAAGTATATTAAGAATTAAAACTTGAATGAATAAAGTATACATTAAGTTCGTAATGTCAAAAATATTTTAAAAAAATAAAACAAAAAGGGGAAGCATCTCTTCCAAATATTGAAATTGCAATCAACTAGCGTACCCAAGTGCCTGTGGAGCAGGACCAGCATTAAGCCAAGCATTTTTATCAACGGTATACTCATCCAATTTATAATATGCTTGTCTACATAGTGTGCGTTTAATGCATGTTTTAAATTTCTTCTCATTTAGTTGAAGAATATCGAGTGGTATTTTATTATAACATTTCCCAGGGGCGTATATAGCTACCGCTGTATCAGCCGTATTAACGATACGGGGCCCCTGAGCTACAGGGGCCCACGACGCGACGTGTTTACGAAATTTTTTTTAAAAATAATATTTAAATTAAAACCTGAAATCCTTATTTATTTATTTAAATATCTATGTACAAAAATAATATGTAAACGGAGAAGAAGAAAATAACAGAAAAATAAAGGTGATATATAATTAGCATGTTCCCACTGTTGGGACACAGACCTCTGTGAGAGGGAGTGAGTCGTAATCCACCACACATTTTTAGGGTTCCGTAGCCAAATGGCAACGGAACCCTTATGGATTCGTCATGTCTGTCTGTCTGTCTGTCTGTCTGTCTGTCCGTCCGTATGTCACAGCCGCTTTTTTCCGAAACTATAAGAGCTATACTGTTGAAACTTGGTAAGTAGATGTATTCTGTGAACCGCATTAAGATTTTCACACAAAAATAGAAAAAAAACAATAAATTTTGGGGGTCCCATACTTAAAACTGAAACTCAAATTTTTTTTTTTCATCAAACCCATACGTGTGGGGTATCTATGGATAGGTCTTCAAAAATGATATTGAGGTTTCTAATATCATTTTTTTCTAAACTGAATAGTTTGCGCGAGAGACACTTCCAAAGTGGTAAAATGTGTGTGTCCCCCCCCTGTAACTTCTAAAATAAGAGAATGATAAAACTAAAAAAAATATATGATGTACATTACCATATAAACTTCCACCGAAAATTGGTTTGAACGAGATCTAGTGAGTAGTTTTTTTTTAATACGTCATAAATCGTAACGTAACGGAACCCTTCATGGGCGAGTCCGACTCGCACTTGGCCGGTTTTTTGTTCTAGGACATGCCGGTTTCCTCATGATATTCTTCACCGTTTTGAGAACAGTGGCGATAAAATTATGTACACAAAGTCAAGCGTCCGTCTGGGTTCGAACCTACGACCAACAACTATGTAGTAAGTCGCGGCCATTACGACTGGGCCACTACTGCTCTCTTCACCAATACAGTCGGGTAAAAAGAGCCCCCAAAATAATTTGATACAGGGCCCCTTTACGATGAGCTACGCCACTGCCTCTTCCTTTACTCACTGTTGAGTGTCGTGATGTGCCCGGCTAAAATAGTATTAGGTACCCGGAGGACTCCTAGTAGGTAGTGTCTAAACTCACAAATCCCACTCGCAAATCCAAGCCGAATTTGATTAAATACCTTCTTATTCCATAAGGCTCATATTACCTCATACAGCCAACGTTCTTTATTTAAAAGCCAATTTTTTTAAATTGCCTGTATAACACGACACGCATCTCATCCGTATAACAGATGAGGTGACATTTATGGACGGCTGACGGGTCACCGCACATGAAAATTGAGGTCGTGCCGCATGCACCGCGCCGTTCTACGTATAGTTAGCTGTATAGGTGTAGGACTGTTACAGTAATGTTAAACGCGAAGGTATGCAACCAGACGTGTTTCGATTAATTGACAATTTATGTCTCGTGAATATTTCTATGACTTGTAGATTATTGGCGAAAACTTGTTGATTAATATTGTGGAGAAAAGTTGCCTGCCTATTCCCCTATCGGTGCCTCGTCTTTCTTTCTGTTCTAAGGAGCAGCCTGGATTCTAGATTTGTGCCCAGTTAATAGTGCACCTCACATTTTCACCTCCACTGGCGAAATAAGAGTTTACTGAACCTATACCTACAGTAAACTCACATTTCGCCAGTAGTTAAGTACTAAACCCCACTTCTAACCTCTTCCTTCTATAGACCAAAGCGTGATGTTGTTAGTTCTGCTCTCAATTATAAGCTCTAACTGTCCCTATCCCTCCTCCAGGAAAACTTAGGACCTCTGAGCAATTCTTGCCAAAATGCATAAGAATACACAACGATCAACGACCTCCTCTTCAATTTCGTCTACATTTATTTGGCTATTATTAAAGGATGACAAGGATAGGTATGCATTAGATAAACACAATGAAAAAACAGACATAGCAGCCATAGCAATTTGAGCTGTGCGTGGTTGGTAATAATATACTTCAATAAGTCATTACTCTGATGGTACCGTTATACTTGAATGACAAGGCGACATGATAATCCAGTGGTAGAGACATATTAGAGACCGCAGTGTTTTTGTGCTTTAGGACATGTCATGGCGAATTATGAAATGAAAGATCTTTAAGAAACCTATAAGCACATTGAACATCGAGCCAGACTCGATTTTTTGATACTTATGTAAGTGGTGAAGAGTCCCCGATCGACGGAAGCCAAAATAGACAATTCCATTTAACCCACAATTCTCTCCGGTATCCTAAAGTTTCGTTATAAGAATGCCGAACCACATGTGGATTTCCTACCAGGTAGATGTGGCATGAATGTTGTACTTGCAGTCTTTTACAATTGCATTTCAAAAATCGGTTGTCCGTCATAAACAGTCCATGAAACAATACACTTGCAACCTGACACTGTCCTTGAATCACCATAATAAAATACTACCGTAGGCGTACACAGTACAAACTTACGAGTAATAGAGCCATTAGAACGAGCCCAAAATCTTACATTCCATAAATAGCTAGCAGAACACTAATCCCCTTATCAGGCTATTTCATAACTCTTATCTGAAGCTCGAGTGTGTACAGCAAAGCTTACCGGCACCGCTTTCTACGGGCTTTGGCTTGATCGAGGTCGCAAGTCGACGCAGGTTTTATACTAGTACCTACGTCTTTCGTCACAGCCGGTGCCACTGACCGAAGTTGATTGCGGCTTGTGCTGTGATTAGAGTGTTTGTTCTTTTTCTTACCGGATTTTTTTGCTACAAAGTATTGCTTGAGTTAAGGCATGTTTGCGTGTGTGCCTTCTAAAGTTGGATCATCATATGTTTAGAGAAAATTCGTCGATCTGTAGCCTAACTACCTATGAGGTTTTGGCATTTGTAGAATATTGTAACTACGTTGTAGCTTTGGGAAAAACTTGAAAAATGCAGATAATTCAACTTTTCCTTGTTTAACCCAAAAACTACAATTTTGTCTGGGGTTCGAGTTTTCTCGTTTCGAACTTTGTGTCGTGAGCACCGATGACTGTGTCATAGTTACTTAAATTGCTTTTACGACTGGCAGGGTACACACGTTATTATTTACACCTCCACAACAAACACTTAGGCACCTACCGCCAGTAGGCTATTCAAAGTTTGCCGCCCCTACCGACCTTTAATGTCCCATGTCTTTTGTAATTCCATCGCCTTTTTAACCGACTTCAAAAAAGAAGGTGGTTCTCAATTCGACTGTATTTTTTTGACTTCCAAAAGTATTTTTTTTTTTAAGTTATTTTTCACTTTGTAGTGCAGTCTTTTTTGGAAGTCGGTTGTTTTTTTTTTTGCAAAAAATTTTTTATCTTCAAAATAATTAAAATGTCTAATTCACCTAAAAACAGTGACCGAATCTATGGTAGAAGCGTGAATTTGAGCATTCACTTTCTTAATTCTTTCCAAAAAAAAACATGGTATAGGTATTTATATAAATATTGATCTTTTTAAATGCAGTCAGACATTTTAAAAAATGTTGGCCCTAAATTTGCCGCCCCTAAAATCTGCCGCCCTAGGCTCCAGCCTACTCAGCCTGTTGGTAAATCCGCCACTGGATTAATGCATGCATAAAACGTTGCGAGAACTCGTCTTTGAACATTATAACGGATGACCTACGCCAGAATTAAAAACAAAACACAATAACTTTGTGCAAAAAGATCTGACAAAGTAAGTAAAAATAATCTCAGAAATAGGTACGTATTTTCCACAGGTTTCTTTTACTTGGTACAAATTGACACAATGATGCGTAAAAGAGAAATGTTCCCATGCGATTATTCTCTCGGAACAATCAAATAACAAGACAAACAGCCGGAAAATAGGGCGTACGGTTTACGTCATTTTCTTGCCGTGGTTTTGCGGGATGCTGGGAAAACTATGGACTACCGCCACGTCTATTAAATTACCATCGGAAGATCATGCCAAAGCCGGAACGCTGATGCCGAAAAACAATTACAAAAAACGTTTCCGGCATCATTTCCGAAGTTACAGAGAGGCAAGCAGGATTGATAAACAAGATGTTAACTGCAGTCAATTTTCCATAGGCAGCTTAACTCACAAACTGTAACTCCTATCTGGATTACATAAAGCATTTAGATGAAGTTCCCAGTTTACATGGTCCTTAGAAAAATGTAGGTACGTACCTACGTATCTTTCGATACTGATTACCTCACTCGCTATTTTCTCGACAAAGCCGTGATGTCATCCTCGCTGGCCTATGCGTGACACAAAAACTATCAATAAGCTAACTTCATTACACAAATGATGTAGGTACCTAATCAAGAAAATTCTAGAAAATGTATATTTCTCAGTTTTTTGTCTGAACATTATAATTGCGAAGATGCCTCACAGTTTTGTTCGAACGTGCAAATATGTATGTAAATAACCAATATCTCGAACTACTAAGGAGAGCCATCTCCACTTTATCTGTGTAGAGTTTTGCTACACTGGGGACATAATTATTACAGAAAAATTTTCGCTTCTACGCTCCATGGCTTAAGTTAGAAACTACTAAAGTAGGATGAAAGTTAAGACGAATGTGGAGTCTACTTCCAGTTCCAAACCAAGCGTCAATAAATGGGACAAATTCTTAATTAAATCTACCTATACAGACTTTAGAGTGTTGTTCCCTTATTTAACTACTTATCATGTCAGTACATGAAACGTTTACAATTGCACATCAAAGCAAGCTAAGTCAGCTGAATAAACATGACTGACATTGAAAGAAAATTCTTTCGCTCAGCAATTGACTCGGATCATAATCATAGATGTATTCAATAGCATTGCTTATGTTTTGAGGTTGTAACTCGTAAGCACACTACACGCCAGGGCCCATAGTTGTGAGGCAACCGAGGTAAGCGCTCGCGTATTCGGATACCAAGCCCAGTCAGTCCTGTCAGTGCAGCTGCCATTGCGCCCGCGGATCGCCGCGTTTCCCGCGTTATTGAACCAGACAAACATTGTGTTTCCCGAATCTTCCCGCGCAAAGGTAATCAGCGTAATACCATTCGTTTAATTATTTCGTGTTAAATACCTTTTAGTGAAGTGTTCAAGTGTGCAGGTTCACTCCCATAGTGCTGCTTTTGTTATTTGTTTGCTTTCAACTGAGTTGTGCTTGTGCCCACGTTTTTTGTATACCATTCTTTAATTAAAAAAGGTACCAGGTTCCAGGTACCTTTTAACCCAACATGTTTGATGAATTGTATGATGAGGAATCTGCGAATTTACTATTTCGTAAATAAATTATTATTATCTTCTGATTTGCCGGTTCCAAATAGACACCGGCAAATCAACGAGTTTTTTTTTTATTATGATTGCTTGAAAATAACCGGAAGTAGGCTATTATGGTAGTTCCATTTATTATTTTTCCTTTGAAATTAAATTAGATGGGTACATATGGGTACCAAATATCTACCTCTATTTAATAATAGCCTAATAGATAGATATTTATAGATATGAGAGATCTGAAGTTGTTGATAGTGAGCTGATTTAATAATTAGGTACGTACCCGACTAGTTCCGCAAGTTTTTTTTTATGAAAATAACGATCACTCGAGCATTAGCATCCAGCTACAGAATTATGTAAGTATTCTAGTTTAAGTACACCTAAATAGTACGACTTACATCGTACCTAACAACTAAGATGAATTTATTTGCAAAAACAATGAATCTTAGATTTGTTTTGCATAGTTATTATAACATTTGTATTCTCCGTCTCTCATGCATAATGTATTTACATTATAAATTACTAATTATAAAATATAACTTACACGTGCAATATACCATTATCTAATGCACAGTACTTATAAAAAAATTATTAAAAAAATAACAGTGTTGATTGGACCCTAGATGAACCTAGGATTAGGAAGATATTCCCGATATTCCCTTAAAAGCAATAAAAAGTCATATTGTACATATTTTATTCTGTTTGGGAAACTAACAGCTAACATATTTATCGCTGAAAAACACTGATAACACAACGAAAAAGGTTAGCACTAAAGACCTAAAGATAACATAATTAACAACTATAAAAAAAATACTGCACACAGCACAATCGATTACTACAAACTAATAATCGTTTAGACGGGCGCAAACCAGTGGCTTATATAGAGCACATCTCCATTTTTCTAGAAGATGTGGTGGTTACTTCTAGTGGTGCTGGCCGTTGCCAGCGCCGAGGAGACCTGTCTCTCCGTGCAAGATGACCCTTACTTCCTGTTCGGCACGAAGACAGCCTACCTCTTCGCAAATAAGGACATTCCTACCACGAGAGCCCATGATGTGCCTGGTAAGTTGTAGAAATAATCTACGTTATAATTCTTCTTCTTATTTTTTTATCAAAATCAAAACTAGACTCAGAATCAGCACTTTTTGTACGTCAAAATTACATAAGACAGTCCCCCAAAACGCCCACCCTTCACCACTTGCTAGTGCTTTGGCTGGGAAGAAGAAGTGGCGCAACAAACTCTCCAGCAGCACAGCTGTCTGCTCAGCTAGAATAGGTTAGCTTGTAAAGATTAGCAAAACAATTGGCAGCAGGTCTAGAGTCTAGGGTAGAAGCCTAGCCTAAGATGCGCTGTGTATATGAATTAGTAATGAACAACTTAAGAAGAGAGCATGGTGGCCCAGAGATAATGGCCCCTACTTACGAAATGCAGGTCGTGGGTTCGCACCCAGCTAGGCGCTTTACTTAGTGTAAATAATTTCGTCACCGCTGTTCTCAAAACGATGAAGGAAAACATCTTGAGGAAACCGGCATGTCCTAGAATAAAAAATTTGAAGACGTGACATCTACCCACCCCGCACTGGGCCCGCGTGGTAGATTACAACAACGAAGAATGAAGGCCTGTGTCCCAGCAGTGGGAACATTATAGGCTGATTATGATGAACTTAAAAAGTAGTTACTGGTTAGCTAGGTAGGTATAAGGTACCTAAACACCCAGTCAGAACATCACCCTGCTACAGAATATTTTTTACATATTGAATATTTATTGTTTCTGTTTTGTTGTTGTTTATTTTTTTATATACACTTTGACATTAATGAATTTTATATATACTATGACATTTGCTTACTTTGTAAAGTATTCTATTATGTTAATTATTGTGAATGTGAAGACTATGTGGGTCATTTTATTTATATTATTTTTCTCTCTGTTCTTTTAGTTTTTGTCATGGTCTGGCAGTTTGAGTAATTAATGTGGCCTACCCAAATGTCCTTTCTTTGGTATTGTTCGTCAAATTGTTGAGCTCCTTAAGTTTTGAGTTGAGTTGCACGATTTCTGACAAATGCGTGCACTAACCGGACAGGTCCTCTCAATCTGTGTGGTTCTTTCCTCAAAAGACCATCTCAGACATCGACCTACATGGTCTTCATATGATCTGACCAATATTATGTCTGGACTTTAAAAGAGACTGTGACCTCTGAGTTTGTTTCGGCCTTTCTTCTCAGACTAGTCAGATAGGAAACGCCGACCTCATCTAATTTTAAAATATGATTGACGTGTAAAAGTGTTTGTACAAACCTACTTACAAAAATAAAATCATTCATCATTTGAGTACATTACATTTCTGGGTACCTGACCAATGATGAAAATGAGGCACAATGATGTTCATCTGCTCGAAAAATAAACTGAGTAATGATTGTTCCCTAGGTCTCTTGGCATAGGAATTCAAACATAAAACTGCCAGAGACGACTTAACGAGATTTTAATTGAAATGAATTCTTTTGTTGACAGCATTATTGCTCATAGATACTATTCAAGTAGGTATGATGAAGTTCGAGGAGGACAGCGTGCAGTAGCCAATGCTATTACTATCCATAAAGTACTTACGTCCTCTACAGACATTAGATCCTTCAAGACTACTTTCAGTTTTCCTTCAGTATTGTCTCTCCTTCTGCCTTAATCCATTCAAAGGTCGTCTTGAAAATATCGCTTTTAGCGATAAGACCGCCCATTGTGTCACCCCTTGTAAAATGTTTACATCTGTAATTTTGATGGTGTACATAATAAAGAATATTCTATCTATCTCATCATCATCTGCCTAGCCTTTTCCCTTGGGGGTCGGTTTCCAGTCTAACCGGATGCAGCTGAATATCTGTATTTTACATAGAGCGACCGCCTATCTGACCTCCACAACCTAGTAACTGGGTAATACGATACCTCTTGGTAAGACTGGTTGTCAGACTTTCGGGCTTCTGACTGCCCGTAACGACTGATATTCTATCTATCTATCTAGTTGTTAGTGAGGCTTGTGGAAACTACTGGCAACCGAACTATCTCTATAGGATGTTGTCGAAGAAGAATACTTTTCTATGTTCTTCTTGATAGTACGTCCGCTCTCATCCTAATAGATAATGAAGATATGGCGTAAGAAATAAACAAGAACCAACATTAGGTACTATATGGGCTTTAATATTTTTTTATGGTTTCCACATTGTCAGATTTCTATACATGTCATGGCGTTAATTTGTCAGCGATTTATCGTTATGTAGATTTTAATCATATGATTAATATGCAAGACATTAGCATGTAATGGAATGGACTGTGTTTAGACTTTTCAGAATCTTTTAATGGTAATCACATCAAAATACCCAATCATAATAGTTCTTTATTAAGTATATTTTGTAAACCATAGGTACACGATCTTTAATTTTCGAAACTGGCCTATCGTCATATTTTTAAGTGTATAAGAGGTCAAAAGATTACAGATTGTTCTTTTCTGCAATTTACACTTCATGTCCCAAACAGCTTACATACCCATTTGATTGCTTATTTCGCGATTGGATTGGTTACGCGAAGATAACGGTATTCACAAATGTAAACTGTGGCTGCGGTCAATTTGCAACATTTGTTTACCGTCAAACACAAACAGAAAGGCAGAAAACAGATTTGTCTGGCCATTCAATTTCTTTGTGTAACTTCTGTGCAAAGAATTGGAAGTTACCTGTACTTATTTGCATAGACATGAGAATAATAACAATCATCGTCGAATTAAGTTTATTCTTATTGAAGACAAGCTGACCCGACAGACGTTATCCTGTCCAAATATCAATAATCCATACAAAATTCTCATAAAAAATTCGCTTTCAGTTTTCCCGAATTTATTTTTACGATTATCCCGACAACTTTTATATTTTTTCTTTCCATTAACACTTCATTCCTACTGTCTATAACGAACATTTTAAAATAAAAAATTGCCAAATCGGTTTCGCCGTTCTGAAGTGATGCGCTAAGTAGTAGCATTTCATTTTTATTATACTGGCGGCCCGTCCCGGCTTCGCACGGGTGGACAAAAGATTTGTTGAATATTTTTACAATAAATATTGCCTATGTCACTCAGGGTGAATGTAGCTTTCCAATGGTGAAAGAATTTTTGTAATCGGCACAGTAGTTTTTGAGTTTATTCATTACAAACATACACACAAAAATACAAATCTTTCCTCTTTATAATATTAGTATAGATATAGATTTAGATGTAACATTGGCGGGGTAATTGCGTAACACACTATCAGTAGCAATGGCTTTCATTTTGACAGTTCAACAACATTCATTGCGTTATTTACGTTGTGTTTCGAACATATAAAGAAATGGATTAGTAATATCCTTCAAAATGGTTCACATTGTGATTAATATTGTGTTACGTAATTAGGGTGTTGGCCAATTCTATTCCAAGGATCTTTCCTCCTACAATGGCCATTGAAACGCACATAACCGTCAATTAACTAATACCGATGAACCAATTAAATAATCAAGGAAAAACGAAATCCATTTATTTTAAAACAGAAGATCACACACATCATCACATGTCTTCGAAATACGAACCAATGAGGCGGAATGTTATAGTGTATTATATTAATCAACAGACCAAAATAAAAATGCATAAAGATAATAATTTAATCTAGAGATCTAACATCACATACAATCTAAAAATAAACGACAATTTAATTGTTCTTTTAGTGCAGGAAGCGCAGTTTATAATGGACCATGTTATAATGCTAGTGACTGCCGAGATAAAGTAAAGAGTAAAGAGAAACCAAGCGGTAACTGGTGTCCTATTCACTAATGAATATTTGGTTACCGCGATGAAGCTAATTAATTGTGTACACACGGAAGTATGGATATATGGTAGACAATTTAACATAATGATGATAATATTAATCTAAGAACTGACCATGAAAAAGATCGAGATTTATAGTGATATTCTGTTAAATCTCTCTTAGGTGCAGTGGACGACACTATTGACATCTTACTTCAAGCTCATTTCACGTAAGTTAAGTGTTTGTAGGGCAGTAAATATACCACATAAAAGGAATAACGATTATAAATAATGCAGCGTTCGTAAAAATCTGATAATTAAAAATATCCGATATTTGATATAACTCTAAGATATAACTATAAAAAAGATGCGAGTTGCATTCTGTTATTAGTTTATTTTTATTATGTGTCTTAGTGGTAGAACTTCGGCGAAGTTAATCCAAATTGTAGTTTTTTGGCTGCTAGGGTAAACCTTGTACCTGCAAAATTTCTAATGTGAAGCCCGAAATAATTATATGATTCCGTGTTCAGATCGTCAAGGTTATCTGAACCTAAAACCTTGCTAATTAACTTGACATCATAAACCTTCGAAAATACACACCTTGTTCACCTTGATAATCTACACGCAACGGCAGCTTTGTTCTACAGTCTAAGGTTGTCGTATGTGACTGGACTATTATCTAATTGTAGCAGACTTGGGTGTAGCCAAGCGTGACATCGCGTAGTTAACAGTAGAAAGCCGTGGGCAAACCTAGTAATTGTACTCAGCTAAATCTCTTTCCCAGAGATTGGATTTATTTGTCTTAAAACCTGTTTAGACGATTGAAAATATGAGAGAAGACCATACCTGGTGGTGTAATTTAGCTATGCTTTCTTATATCTTCACCAGCGGTTGCCTGTGACTTCGTCTGCGTGTATTTTGTGTTTTGTCTTAAATAGTCAAGGTAAAAAGTTGCCTACGTCCTTCTACAGGTCCCTAAGGCTACCAATCTGTTAATGTCAATTCCATGGCAATCGGTTCAATGGCGTAAAATGGTATTAAGTAGACAGACTGAGTGGACCCGCCCGAGGGTGCAATGCGACATCCAAAAACATCGAGATTTCTGTGCTAAATCTAAGTTAAATATGCTTGATACTTATATATAATATATACATAAACCTTCCGGAATAAATTCGCTAAATGATGGTGAAAACCGCATCAAAATCCATTGTGTAAGTTCAGAAAATCTATGTGGCCACACAGAACTACACGAAAACAGACTTTGTTTTATACAACGCATAGCTATGTATATAGTAATGGATTGTTGCCCATTTCTTATTACCAAGGTTGTCTCCTAAATTATCATTAGCTAAGCACACTAAAGTCTCGGCTCTCTTCCTATAGTATTAGCTTTCTCAGTGTGAAACAATCACGCTAATGTATACCTAGGTACCAACTTATTACCATTTTTTTCGCACCACACGTGTGCATGGCACATTCACCCCTGTAACACAATACCTATGTGATTTATTCTCACACTGGCGACGCGTATTGTGTAACATTTCATGAACAAAAACGGAGTACGTTAACCTGGCATCAAGTGCCTATCGCCGAAAACATCACGGATTCACTACACTGATTATTATGAAAATAACATCGTCGTAGAAAAAAATCTCTAGTAACTGTACAAAATATCCATTTTTAAAGTAAGATTTAATTATTTCGTTGTTTCAATCAATCAACTCCTAGCCTATCGTAGTCTACTGCTGGACATAGGCCTATCCCAGGATGCACCAACACCCGGTCCTCCGCCTTCCGCGTCTAGTCCTTCCGAGGAGTATCACACTACGCTTGTCGATACGCGATCTCCACTCGTCTGCTCAATCGGCCATCTGTCCTTCGACAAACATAGCCAGCCAACAGCCATTTTAACTTTCTTACTCAGCAAGCTATATCGTCGTTTACTTACATAAAAGCATCAAATTATTAAATTCACTTTACCTTGCCTTCGGTCACTTTATATGCATCGCCAGTTATTCTTCTAAGGTTTCATTTCATATTCCAAGAGTAGACAATCCCTCCGTGCCTCGGAAAGCACGTTAAGCAGTGGTCCCGGCTGTCATTCGTGGATCTTTAGCAGTCGTTACGGGACGTCAGAAGCCCGAAAGTCTGACAATCAGTCTTACCAAGGGTATCGTGTTATAACCCAGTAGGTAGCTGGGTTGTCGAGTCAGATAGGCAGTCGCTTCATGTAAAATACTGGTAATTAGCTACACCCAGTTAAAATGGAAGCTGAACCCAACAAAGTTGGCAAACGGCTAGGCAGATAATGATGATTAGAAGAGTAGAGACCATAGAAATCTATCCTATACCTATATACATATACATACCATATACATATACAGACAGACTTCCTATGTTTCTTTCCTATTCCCGTACTTTACCCAAAGCCCCATGCAATAAGTAGGTCAATAGCAAAACTCGCAATCACAACCACTATCGATCGCTATCCGAATCATAGCTCCATTAGTAGTTCTTGATGTGCCAAAAGGCCAGAACATTTCGGTAATTTCCCCAACTCAATTATCTCTCTCTTTAATCTTGCACTAATGTTTATTGATACAATGTCGCAGATATTTAGTGTATGACGCGATGCCCTATTTTAATTTTAATCTGTATCTATTATTTGGAGTTGGTCCAATAACGTCACTACCTTCATTACCGAGGAACGATGGGCCTTTGAAAGTTAATACCGCGTGAACCGTTTACCTAGAACGCAATAACGCATGTGTTTAACAATATGACGTTACTGTACTATATTTTCAGCAATGCTATTGGTGTTGGCCTCATGTATCGGCCAATGCTAAACTACCGAAAAAAAAAAATGGAACAATGGTATAATGCGATGATTCGCGTCGTCATTTCCCATTGTTTCTTTACCTTGCTATGAGTGTACGATTGCTTCGAACAGGGAATGCCAGCAACCAATTCGATCAACCACAAAGAAAAATCACGAACTATTCACGAACTTCCCAACAGCTTCTAACTTTATCTAGGAACTACCTAAATGTACCTAAGCCAAGCAGTAACTTTAAGGCGCTGCCCAAACCTATAAGGACACCGCAAAACGCTCAGTTTTGTCGCATAGTTAGACGTATTGGTACATATTACAAACCAGAAAAGAATGTAGTGTATTGTCAAATGACCAAAAAAAAAGCCTTACTCAAAAATATTTCATAAAAATAAAATAGTATCATGAGAAAACAATCGCAAAAAAGAGCTCAAAAAAAAATGTTTATCGTAAATTTATAATGTTAAAGGAAATTCGATCAACTAAAGAAATACCTAACAATCATTCCACAGAGCCGTGCATTTATTTTTTAATTTAATTAAAACTGCAAAATTACTTATATTTTGGTGGTCATTCGATTCAACTAACATCAAACGCATTGCTGTTTTGAACCTTATTTGTTGTGGTGAAGGGCAGGCGTTTTTGGGGGACTGTCTTTTGTAATTTTGACGTTCGAAAAGTGCTGATTCTCAGCCTAATTTGAATAAATTACTTTTGATTTTGATTTTGTTGCCGCTATGCGCCAATGTCGATTACCTAAAAATTGCTTCTTACCGCGCCTTAATTCAAAACATATTTTATATTCTAGTTAGTTTCATAGTTATAAAGCTATTCTGAGTTAACAACCTGGAACAAGGCTAATCTCTATAGCTAAGTTTATCTGACATCCATGCTCTGAGGGATCACAGCGGGGGTGAGATGTAGGTAGGTAGGTACGTTACATGACACACTTTTGCAGGCTATTGTTAACTATGGAGGGTGTTGGTATAGAAGAATATGAAACTAGAAACTAGATTAAAGCTTGTGCAACACGATTTATTTATTTAGATAAGGTAGGTACGTCGAAAGAGGTCGAAATTTAAAACTTATATTAAAATTACAATTTGTAAGCAAGGTTATTACAAATTAGGGGATTATATCCAAGATAAGAATACTTGAAAACATGCTGGTCCTGCTCCATAGGACAATCTCTAGACAAGACGAGTCTAGACAAAATCAAACTGGTTGCTAATGTAATTGTATAATTTATTCTTTTTTTTTTATTCTCTTTGACATTGAATTACATTCTGTAATTACTTTAAGTCACACCCGGACTTATTACTCCTTATTTATTTATGAAAAGCATCTACTTTTGGAATGTTTGTAAATATGTGAGCACCATGTATCTATCACATACTTAATTTACATGTCATGGTTTCATTAATTCATTTTAATTCTTTTACCGTATAGTAATTTTATTTTAGGTGCATCGTCTGCACATATAATTATATATAATTAATGTAAGCAAAATATTGTAAAACATTTTAAAAGAGTAACGGTGGAGTTTCTTGCCCATTCTTCTCCATACGAAAACTACCTTTTGGAAGGGGCGACTAGAATCAATTTTATTTTAATTTTATTTTTGACGTTCAAAAGTGCCTTTTATGTGCCTATTTGAAATAAATGATTTGACTTTGACGTCAATCTACATTTCACATTAATTAATAAAACTTGCCTACAGGTATAAGTTCTGATGTAGGTCTAGGTATCTATAGACCAGTAACAGGAATACACGAATTTCAAACAAAATGCATTAAAAAAAAAACAGTTTTGACTTAGTTAAGTCTAAAAGGCATAAAAAGAAAAAGAATTACTAACATAAATATCAATAATACAAAATACGCAAACTCAAACTCAAATCATTTATTTCAATTAAACAATTTACAGGCACTTTTGAATTGTCAAAATTAAATACGATACGCTTAACTTTGACCACACTTATATGTCTGTTTTTAAATGACTACGCAATAGTGTTTTGAATTTCGGCAGGGAGAAAAAACACATTGAAATTAAGTTGTTTTGGGTTGAGTTCGTGGTATTGAATACACATTCCTGGACCCCTATTTAGCATGTGTCTCCCCACATTGCCCTCCCGATGTTGCCTACAGGTGGGCGTTTCAAAAAGTCTGGATATTGGCTGTCCATTACACGTTCAAGTAATTAATTGTTCGCATTCATTTAGGCCATTGTCGATTCTAAATTGTAACGTAAATCTTCTCAGAGATTTTTGCAACTAATCGGTTATTTCAACAAGGCTACGACTGACGCGGATGTTTACACCATTATTTCAGTCGTATGGTAATTAATTTCTAAGTTCAATTAATAAAACCTTTCTAATAACTTTTAGGTAATTATAATTACTGGGAATTGTAACCAATTGCAAAACTACCCGCTTAATTGTTGTCTAATTGGATCATCAGTATGCTGTGCTAGTGCCGTGCCCGCATGCAGCGGGGTAATTGCGTAACACACTAATAGTAGCAATGGCTTTCAGTTTTGACAGTTCAACAACGTTCATTGCGAGAGCAGGCAAATTTTTCAAACGTATGAAACAATGTATTAGCGATATCCTTCAAAATAATTCAGATTGAGATTGACAGTGTGTTACGCAATTGAGGAGCTCGTGGCTAAGCAATAACAGCCGCACGGGTCGATCGATCAGGTTAAGCTACACTTGCCACGGTCGGTCCGTGGATGGGTGACCATCTTTACATACCGAGACCCGTTGGTCCCAGCTATCACTCTTGGATCTTTGACGGGTCGTCAGAAACCCGAAAGTTTGACAACCAGTCTTACCAAGAGGTATCGTGTTACCCAGGAACTGGGTTGTGGAGGTCCGATATAGGCAATTGCTGAATCGCTCCATGTAAAATACTGGTACCTTCAGCTGCATCCGGTTTGACTGGAAGCCGACCCCAACATAGATGGGACAAGGCTATGCGGATTGAGTGTGTTACGCAATTCGGATGCAGGTCATACGACTAAAACCGTATCAGCTAATGTAAGGGATAGTCTACACCGAATTTCTCCGAACGATTTGACCTGTATAACTTAATTATATAATTAAAGAATGCTCCCAATCATCTAATAGTGGCAAATATCAATCTAAATAATGGGCGGGCTAGTTAGACTGACAAATGGTTACTAATAGCACGATCAATCTCAGTAATGAGGTCGACCTGCCATTGTATCTATTATGAGCATTTTATTACAGGAGCATGCAGTACCTTGTAATCATCATTAAATGTTGTAACAATAAAAGACATTAAAAATATGAAAGAAATTTAAATAGGTACAATCCTTTGTTCCCACTAGTACCAATGACTAGAGGGGCTCGTGGCTACATAATAACAGCCCTACGGGTCGATCGGTTGGTCCGTGGATGGGTGACCATCTTTACATACCAAGAAGCCGTGGCTCGGAAGGCATGTTAAGTCTTTGGTCCCGTCTGTCATTCGTGGATCTTTGACAGTCGTTACGGGTCGTCAAAAGCCCGAAAGTCTGACAACCAGTCTTACCAAGGGGTATCGTATTACCCAGTAAATGGATTGTGGAGGTCAAATAGGCTGAAATGTTGGGGTCCCTAAGGGGTGGTTCCAAGGAAACAACCACATCAGCACTTAGGAGCTATAGTGCAAACTCAGCATACATGATAGTTATAAAGGAGTGTTCTTACTTACTAAAGTAAAGGAACATACATATTATATTCATACACTTCAAGGCAGTCGCTTCATGTAAAATACAGCAGTGCAATTCTTTAACCATCTCACCGTGAAAACTTAGGTGAAGTGAGCGTGAAGTGAGCTGTCATTCCTACTAATGCTAGGGATTGACACTATTGACAACTCACTCTAAGCAAAAAAAAAAAATAAAAAAAATAAATAAATAAAAAAAATATCACCGTGAAAAGTTAGGTGAAGTGTCACCTAACTTTTCACGGTGATATTTTTACAGAATTGATCGGCTGGTATTCACCTGCCTCTGTTTAAACTAGAAGCCGTCCCCAACATAATAATGTGGGTGAACTGAACATAATAGGGAAAAGGTTAGGCAGATGATGAATACCAATTGCGTTAAACTAAAGGTCACTGATCAGATTTGTTCCTATTGAGACCATAAATGCACTGCAATGAAATCGGTACTATTCGGTACTGCATACGAATCCTTGAACTGATTCACTAAGAGACCTAATCTTGATCTTATGTCATTAGATCTCGCTACAGACTTCTCTTAGGTTAATCAGAGCAATTACTACTTGGTCAGGTCAGGGGACCGGTCCAGAGTTAAATGAAAGTTTTACTGCATTTTTATTTACTAGCTCTGGCTCACTGTTTTACTAACATTCTTTGGGAATTATTCATGTACGGTCACCAAAGGAGACAAGTAACCAGGTTCGTCGGATATAGTTGGATGTTTGAAATGTAAGAAACCGATGGATGTTTTCGAATAAAATTTAATTAAATTAATAGAAAAAAACCCCCGACTACGTGAAACCCTATAAAAAGAAAAAAATAACCTTGAAATTATGACCCTACGTAAGTACGTATGAAATTTTTTGATTAAATGTTGTCCCGTCGGGGGACCGCTCTAATTATTAGCCTAACGTTCTGTTAAAGTTTAAAATAGTAGCGGTCCCCCGACAGGACAACATTCAATCAAAAAATTTCATACGTACTTACGTAGGGTCATAATTTCAAGGTTATTTTTTTTTCTTTTTATAGGGTTTCACGTAGTCGGGGGTTTTTTAAATTTTTAATTTAATTTTTTATTTCATGTTTTTTGTAGGGACTCCTTATTATTTCTTTTCTTTTATTTTCTTGCGTTTTAAGATTCAGGTAATTTGGTATTTAATCAGGTTTTTGTAATTCGCCATTTTGTGGTGTTGGCAATCTTGGATTTGAAATTTGTCATAATGTATAGTATTCTACTAGTCAAGCCCATTCATTTGATACCCATATTGAGGGAGTTGTGAAAAAAAAAATGTTATTTGCCATTTTGTGGTGGCGGCCATCTTGGATTTGATATTTATCATAGTGTATAGTATTCTACTAGTCAAGCCCTTTCATTTGATACCCATATTGAGGGAGTTGTGAAAAAATATATAATCCGCCATTTTGTAGCGGCGGCCATCTTGGACCGATTTTCATCAAACATAGCTAAGAACACTCCCGACAAATTCACCTTTCAAACAAAAAAAACAAAATTAAAATCGGTTCATCCGTTCGGGAGCTACGATGCCACAGACAGACATACACACACACACACACACACACACACACACACACAGACACGTCAAACTTATAACACCCCGTCGTTTTTGCGTCGGGGGTTAAAAACAAACAGTTCATTTATTAAATTAAATGGCATGCGAAAACATCCATCGGTTTCTTACTAAACTTCAACTATGTCCGACGACCCTGGTTACTTATCTCCTTTGGCGACTGTACATTGCTAAAAATTATCCTAAGCATCGGGTCTGTATCAGCCAGATTTTATCAAAATTTTTTTCATGTAAAAAAACATCTTGGCAAACCCTCAACATTTTTGTCATATTATTAAGGATAAGCAAAGGACAAGAGTAATGTTGAAGGCAGATATTATGTAAGGCAGATAGACACTAAAGTTCATATAACAAAACAGGAGACAAAATAAATACCGAATAGTAGTTTATGGTAGATGCTCTCTTGTCTATGAGAAACAAGAGAGCATTAATGTTTTAATTTACTGCCACATCAGCAGAGATAACGACAAGTAATATAAATAAAACACCATGGGAACATGGACCTACTACATACATGGTAATCTATTTTTAATGTTTGGGATGTTCCATGGAAAGTTACCGCGCTGTTCCGGGAACGAGATGAACGTTGCGGAAGATGCAATGTGTATGGAGTTACGGACTTCGGAGTCTTTGAATTAGTTTTATGGACGAAACGTTAGTACACACACCGGATGTATTGATGTAATAGACGTGTAAAAACAGGGAACTGTTTTTAGAATACTCGTGTTAAAATACATTGTGTTGTGACACGAAATTGCTGTTTGCAGTAATTTTTGTACTAAATCTGTTAGCCATAACACTTGGACATGACTTCTTGATGCATTCCCAGGTATTGAAAATCGGACCAAAAAGTTTCGTTATCCATATCGATCTTGCAGATCGAGGCTTACACACAATAAAAGATACACCCAGTTATCAAAACAAAATCTTTCGAGTTACTAAGTTTTTTTTCTCGCTTATTTCAGGATATACATATTTAGTAGATATGAAAAATGAATATAAAAAAGAGGGAAAAGAATCAAAGGGCATCAAATAATTCGTCAGCATCTCGGTCAACAGAAAAAGTGCCCAAAAGGCTGCCAGTATTGCCATAGTGAAACTCTGGATACTTAAATGTGCGAATTGACTCTAATACGGCAAAAAAACTATGTCATACAGTCATACTCATGTCAAAGAGGCTTTGTGTAGCTCTAGAAACAACAGACACTACACACCTACGTGCCAATGGGAACAAATTGTCTCTAACCATTTAATCACGCAGAAACCATAAAAATAAATTACCTACGTGAAATTATTTACTGACCAGAAAATGATATTGAAACTTTGAGAGGATGCTGAAATTATATCTCATAAACTGTCTTAATGTTTATTAGTCTAAGAAATCGATATGTTAGAATAAGAATAAGTTTTCATGGGTATCGCTTATTAGTTTGCTATTATTAACTGTACTTAGTGGGATATTTATATGGAAAACCACCGTCAAATTATGAAGAAAAAATTAGTAATCCCACTTCTGCCGCAGTTCCACGGCCCATTAACTGACAGGCCGCGCTAGGCATTGCTACGCCTGTAGAAACCTGTCGTCAGGCCACGACAGGCTTCTACAGGTCAAACATGCCCACGGCGTGTGTCGGCCTGATGCGGCCTATCGGCCGATATTCCAACATGTCAAGTTATACGGAGCGCATGGCAGCCGCTGTGGTTTTATTCAGTGGTCATCATTGGATACACAAAGCAAAAAGAAAGGCGCCTACACCACGCTTTTCCACTTACTGACTCCCGACGGATCCGACGGGCGACGACCGGCCACCGCAGGCCTCATGGGATGGGACGGTTCCCGCGGCCCGTCGGCCTGGTTTGGCGCGATCTGGCCTGTGAGAAAGCGGGCCGTAGGATGGGACCACAACATTAGATAGTTTTTCATTTTGCAAGTACTAAAATAATGATTACCGTGCCTTCAGTACCGTTGTACTCTAACCTAGTTCTTTTGTGACATTAATAAGAATAGTAGGACGGAAATGACAACATGAATTCTTCTAATAGGTATACTGAATCAAATTAGCTCTTACAATGGTTTTCTCTCTTGCCAGGTTGCACGCCCACAGCCTTCTGGTTGCTGAACCGACACGGCTCCCACAATCCTGAGGCTAACGAAATCGCTGAGCTGCAGAAACTTGGCGACCTCAAGAACAACATTGTTACCAACTACAAGAATGGTAACTTTAGGAACACTAATGTGAGTAAAATTCTAATGAAAAGTTAGATGAAGTGAGCTGTCAATAGTGTAAATCCCTAACATTAGTTGGAATGACAGCACACTCGGCACTGCACGCTCACTTCACCTAAGTTTTCATGGTGAGATGGTTACAGAATCGCATTGGATGCAAGATAATGCCCGGCCACACACGACTCAGCCGATCGATTCTGTAAAAATCTCACCGTGAAAAGTTAGGTGAAGTGAGCTTAGAGTGAGCTGTCAATAAGTAGTGTCAATCCCTAGCAGTAGTTGGAATGACAGCTCACTCCACGCTCTCTTCACCTAAGTTTTCACGGTGAGATGGTTACAGAATCGCACTACAGGTCGTGCAAGAGTATCTTAAGGAGGTTGGTACGAGGGCGACACTGAAAGTTTTTAGAACTGGCCACTTGTAAACGATATAAGTAATAAAAAAGGGAACTAATTTTTTGAGCTGTTATTTAAATATTCGAGATGTTATTATGATCAGTTGAAAAACATATTGAGCAGTTATTTAATTTAATGGCGGTTGATTAAATATTGCGACAGTAAAACATGGACAGTAATAAAAAATCAATTAGGCGGTTATTTTATCGGAAACAGCTAGTTTAGGTTAGGTTAGAACTGTGACCACACAACGGACCAGAAACATATTTTTGAATACAAAACCAAACATTTTAAATATATGCCCCACCGCCCCTTTAATAATTTCCCGGCTCAATTATATATTCACTGATCCATTTCATTATTTTTTATTACTCTTTTTTGTTTACTTTACTGCTTAGTTTTAACTGCTGAACTAGTTATTAAACGTGTCATTTATAATTTTTAACTTACCAAAACCACTATTTACAACTGCCTCTTTAAATCAGTGCCATAAAAAAATAAGTACAAATTTTGAAAATGGAATTCTTTACCAATATTATTGTGTATGTATTTTATTAATTTGTCATTTGTTTACGATTTGGCGGCAAATTGAAAATGGTCTGCGTCACGTCAGCATGAATAAAATTTAACGCGAGAAAATAATCGTACAATGATTTTTTTATGACTTTCGATGTCATTTAAGTCAACAAGACAGTTATGATAGACTTCGATTGGCCTTTCACGATGAAGCCCCATCTCGTGCCACTGTTTACAACTGCACCCTAATTGCGTAACACACGATCAATCGGAATCTGAATCATTTTGAAGCAAGTTGCTAATCCATTGCTTCATAAGTTCGAAAAATTTGTCTGCTCAAAGTGCTCAACACGTAAATAACGCAATAAATGTTGTTGAATTGTCAAAATGAAACCGATTCCGATTGATTGTGTGTTACGCAATTAGGGGGCTGGTTTAATGAGTTTAAACGTGGTCGCACTAATCTCACCGATGATCTGCGTGAGGGACGGTCTTCTACGGCGACGTTGATGGGTGTCGTGAAATGGTTCAAAGATTGAACGGAGGTGACTCAAACGCTGTGTTCGACTTACTTACGGGTGACGAAAGCTGGATTTATTGTTATGGTCCTGAAACTGAGACACAGTCTGCTGTCTGGGTGTTTCCTTCCGAGGAGTTGCCAACTAAAGTGAAGAGAGGTCGAAGCGTGAGAAAAAAGATGGTGGCCTCGTTCTTCGGAAGCACTAAAACAGGCCCCTGATTGAAGAATGGGAGAATATATATTCCCTAACATCGGCTCCGAAACGTCGTGTTCAGTATGCCAAACCGGCTCGAAGCTGTAGTCAGAGCCCGAGGAGGCAATACCAGATATTAAAAATTAAATAACATGTAAAACATACTCATAAATGTTAATTGAGTTTTTTGGACACTAAGGTAAAAATGGCTATTTTAATTGTTTTATCTTTTTTTTTAAGTTAAAAATGTTACTAATGTATAGTTTACTAGTTTCAAACAAAGCTGATAAAATTTGCTATAAAACGTTTATTATTTTAAA